>SKCR01037930.1:0-162080 GCA_019454045.1 Zanthoxylum bungeanum | reverse complement strand
AATCTGTTACTGCTCAAAGTTCTTGATTTAGTGAATCAGTTTCTTTGTAACCATCTCTTTGTGGAATCGACACCCCAACTGTACTGCGATAACCGCGAGTCATATTTGGGCGTAATCGGCCGTCAACATAATGCATTTAAACTTGAATACATTAAACATAACAGACTCATACACTTTCCATCCCACCATCCGGCTCCCGCGAAACCCCAAAAAAAGCAGCAAACGATAGGTGATGATTTCCCAAAAAACGATTTTTTAAAAAAAAAATAAAAAATTAGGTATTTTTGGATAGTGAAATCAAGAAATCATTAATTTCTTGATTTGGGTATTTTGTGGAGTTGTGCTGGTTAGGCGTGTGTGGTGGTTGTGTTGTTTGTGAGAGAGAGACAGAGAGGGTGAAGGGAGATGCGTGAGTGCGGAGAAAATCTACAATACAACTAAGGTACCACGTTAATCATGTAATAATTTAATAATTCATTGCCACACGTGTTAAAATATTAAAAAATAACTAAAAAATGTATAGTAAATCATACATGTCAATTATTAATTTGTTGGTGATATCACGTCACTCATGCTTCCATTGCACTAAAGAATTACTCGTGAGTAAGGAAGAGGGTGAGGGTGTATGATAAATATCATAAATATTATTTACTACTAAAAATTTGAATTTGTTCTATTTTCCAACTGAAATTTCAAATTTGTTCACTTTTTAAAATTAAATGAATAATTTATACACTTTTCTATTTTATTTGTGAAAAGAATGAATATTTTTTAAATCACATGTGAAAAAAAGAATAAATTCAAAATTTTCGTGGAATTGGAAATTTATAATTTCCCTTTAATTAATTAAGAAAATTATTTTAAAATGACAACTTTAGTTGCCGTTCTGAATATTGAAGGTGTGTTGCTTCAGTTCATATATCATTATTCAAAAATATTAATAAAAAAGAAAATTATCTCAGCACCATGCTTGCTACCATCTCAATTTTGTGGAATCTACGTGTAGCCAGCCACCAAAGAATTTTGACTAGTCGAACATGGTTAATTTCGTCATTTCGATATATTGATTCCATTTTATCAAAAAGCAGCACTTTTCCAAAACTAAACGCTGTCGTTTAATTTTTCCTATTAAAAATAGCTTTCCACATTATCATCGTGCCGCCATTTAAACAATAGAGGACAAAAAACGACTGACGCAAAGTAATTTTAGTTTTTTAAGAAGAGGTGTGCTTTTCCCCTCTTAGTGTGGTTGGAGGGGACTACCCCTATTATTTGAAAAAATAATTTCCTTTTAAATATTAATTGTATTCTCACCTCTTAAATAATGATATTCCTTTTTCATAAAAAGAAAATATGGTTAGAAAATAAATTAACAAATCAAATTTTAAACGAATCGAATCAAAATGTGATAGATTTGTATTCGATTCGTTTATTAAACAAATCGAATATGAATATTTTTTTAGTCATGATATTATTCAATAACATAATTTATCATAATTTATTTACATTAATTATTTATAAATATATACATATGAAATATGTAATTAATATATGCCTTACCAATTATTGATAATATAATTTTGTTTAATGATAATTAACCATAATTTCTCGAATCTTAATTAAAAATAATAATAACTAGTAAAAGAAAATAATAAAACGAATCATAAACGAATAAACGAATCAATTAGCTTAAATTCGTATTCGATTCGTTTAATAAACGAATTGAATTGAAGTGACCAATTTATTAAACGAATCTATTTTTCCAAACTCGTATTCGCTTTAAAGCGAATCAAATCGAACGAATAAACGCATCATAACCCTAATTGCCACCCCTAAGTGTGGTGCACTGGTGACTCACAATTTACAATGACACTCACTCTGTAATTTACAATAAGACCATTATCCATTTAAACGATTAAACCAATGACTTTCTTTCTTTTCTTTTATTTTTTAATTTAATTATTTGATTTAAATAAATGGTTTTTTTTTCTTGTTTTAATTTTTAAATGACAACCATACCCATACTCCTTTAAATATATTTTTTTGATTTAATTATTTTATATCCTTATAATAGAAAATATCTCTTTTATATTAGCAAAATATGTTTTATGTTGCGTCCAAAATATTATTCTGTCGCACTTGGTGATATACCCATCATTTAGCTTGGTACGATAAATGTTCCCACCACCACGTTAAGAATGGTGGTACAAGATAATGAGGGTGTAAGAAAACTTGCAAGAAATGTCTGCCAACATGGCCAAAAGTAAAGGTCAATTTCCATTATAATAAGTAGTGTTAAATAAATTAATAAATAATCAAAAGAAAATTAAATAAATAAAGAAACACAAAATAAATAACAACAAATAAAAAATATGCCAGGAACCTTTTATAAGCAGTGTTAAATAAATTAATGAAGAAACAAAAGAAAATTAAATAAAAAAAAATAATAACAACAAATAAAAAATACATGAGATTTATTAAATAAATAAAAGATAATAGATATATAAAGACTATTAAATAAGTATAAGATAAAAAATATGAATAAAACAAATTTAATTAATAAAATAAAAATAATTAATTAATTAATTAACAAAATATATATGTATATTAACTATATATGATTTTGGGGAGGGGTAAAGAAATAATTCTTGGGAAAATCAATTTTCTTTTAAAATTTCAATCAAAACAACCTTATTTTAATTTTAATTATATATATATATTTATAAATTATGATAAATAATTATTATATAAAAATTAATAAATGAATGAATTTTAACCATACATGAATATATTTACACCAGTGATAACAAATTATAAAAAATTGAATATTAAAAAAAATCAATACTGAATTCATTTCCTTAATTATTTTGTCCATGTATTTATCTCCATAGTTTTTAAAATCGGACCAGACAGACCGGCTTAATCGGGAATAGATTGTGAGTCCGATCGACTAAGTAATAAATATCTTCCTTCAAAAAAAAGGTCAAAATCTGTGAAAATCAGCGAACTGATTCAACTTTTTTAAAACTGAAAACTAAAATATACTATTTTTTTATTTAAATAAAATAATTTATGATGTAGGTCGATTTTGTTAATTTTTTCAAAATGATTTAACCGGTCTAAGTATTTATTCATAAATCTTTGAAATGACCGGTCCGTTTTTAAAAATACTATTTGTCTATACATAACTCCTCATTTATTAGCTCTCTAATTATTGAACATTATTTTGCCGATTATGTATCATATTTTCATTATTTAAATAAAAAGCAAAAAGCAACGTGATCTAAAAAGACAAAACCCTGCGTGAGATAAATAAAAAAAAAAAAAAAAAAAAAGTGCAAACACACGTCAATAAATAAATAATAATTGCAACCCCAAACACACAAATTCCTCTTTGTTTCAACTCGCCAAAACCATGACCTCACCGCCGCCATCGCCACCGTCAACGCCATCCATCCGCCGCCGAAACTCCCTACCAATCACCGTATCACTCCCCACAAAACTAACCCTCCCGACCAACACATACGGCGACGTTTCCTCCTCTTCTGAGTACACATCCCTCAAAGATCTCATCCCTTCAGCCGCCGCCAACACTCCCACCGCCGGATCCGCCGCCAACTCCGCCTACGAAATCTCCATCCGTCACCGCTTAGTCAAACAAGCTGCCTGGGCTTACCTCCGGCCCATGTCCGCCTTCTCACCCGACTCCGCCGCTGGGTCCCACTTCCTCCGCCGTATCTGGGTCAGAATCTCCTCCGCGTGTATTCAAATCATCAATCTTATACTCAGTGTATTCCAAGTGAAGGAAAAAGAATTTGCTAATAATTAATTAATTAATTAAATTTTCATATTTTTAATTTGTACATTTGATCGAGCACTTGGTGTGCGAGTTTTTTGGGACCCTAATGTTTAGTTCTGTGGTTTTTGACGCCGGAGCTTGAGCCGAGCTTGGAGGAGATTCTTGTTCGGTGTGGCCGGCGAGTCTGGGATGTGACCGTCGTCCGGCGAAACGGGTTCAGATGGGACCTGCCTGTTGACTTCCGCGAGATTGGACTTCGTCGGCACCGATACGGCGCGGTTGATTGTGCTGGAATTGACCGGTGAGTTGAATTCGTCCGGCGGCAGCGGCGGAGCGCTCGGTGCCGGATTCTGCTGACTGTTTTTCTGATTCTGCAAATAATTTAAATTTTATCATAAGTTTTTGGGGAAATGACATCAGTACCCCCAATCTTCAGGAAATGAACATAAAATTTTATAATGTTTTAAAAAACTTGTAGACCCTATATTTTATTATTTTAATACAGAAAATGTAATTTAGTAGTATATTTATTATGTATTTCATATATTTATGAAATATTAAGAGGTTTTATTCCACCCCTTTTATCTTAAAAAAAAAAAAAAAAAAAAGCACACAAGCACAAATTAGAGTTGCTTAACAAAATTGTTTATTTTGTTTTGGGTTGCTTTACCTGAGACTTGGTGTTGGAATATTTAGAAGAATGGGAAGCCAAGAACTTGAGGATGTCAAAGAATTTTTCTTGACCCAATTGTGCAAAATTTTGCCAATAGTAAATACCCAAATCCCATACTCTTGCTTTCATTTCAACAATCTTTTGATCAATGTCTGTTTCATGCTTTGATACATAAGGCCTCAGCACTGTTTGATAAACATACTCAGTTCCCTGAATCAAAGTTACAGATTATTATTATGCACAAGTTAGAGATAATTAAAAAAATTTGACACTTGAATTTGAATGTACCAGTTTTTAGATTATTATTTTTTTTAACCTGTATTTTTGGATACCATAAGTAGATGAAAAATGCCAGCTTCAACTCACCATACATTGGCAACCTTCAAAAAAAAAAAAACAAAAAAAAACAAAAAACAGAGTATTGTAAATACAATTGGTAAAAACAGTGGTGGAGTCCAAATTGTGATTCAATCGAGGGTAAATTTTGATTTTTTATACAAAAATGATAAATATTTTTTATTTCTAAGGAAGGTAAATGAAATTTTAACAAAATTTCAAGTTGAGCGGAGACAACTATCCTTGCTCGCTGGGTAGAAAAATAGAAGATTTTATAGAGATGTATGCATACCATGAAACAAATACGTCGGCGATCCTCTCAAGAACCGTAAGAATTGCCACAATGATCCTGCAAAATTGTTGAGAAATAACTCAATCTGTACAAGTATTCACAATTAGAATGGTGATTAATCAAACACAGAGACATTATCATGGAGGCCATCTCATAATAATTATTGGTTTCTATCCATTCTTGATCATAAATTCTACAATATCAACAATAACAAATAATCAAACAAAAGTCTTTTTTCACTAAATCGGCTATATCAGGAATTATTATCTCACAAATCTGAAAGGTTTTAAAGAGGAAAAAGAAAAAAGAAATATAAACCAAAATACCAATATTAAGAACTAGGATTAAACTTACCAATATTTGCACCAAAACCTGAGTTCTTCTATCTCGGCTCTGTTTTTCTCTACAATTTTATAGCATTCGAATGCTGGATATAAGTAACCAAGAGCCAATCTGGCATCCGAAAATGAAATTCCAAAAAATAAAAATTCAATGAAAGTTAGAGATAAATGAAGAACAAAAAAGAAAGAACAAAAGTCAGTGAAAGTCTATTACATAAGACATCTGTTGATGAGATCTCCAAACATGTTTAATTCTTTGTGTTAACGATTCAATACCCGCCAAAATTCCTGAAATAAATAACACAAAATCATTTCCATTTTATCTTCAATGTACTTGAAATTAAACACATACTAAAAAAAAAATTTAAATAAAATTAAAAAAACCAACTGTGGTCTTGTGGCTGAAACGATCAAATTATTGAACAAATGCCCATTTGGAGAAATCAAACGGTTCATCCGAATTGAAGAAAAATAATCAAATTGGAGAAACAATATATATATATATTTTTAAAAAGGTAATGGAATTCTTTAGAAGGAGATTTGTTTAACCTTTGAGAGAAGGATATTTGATTCTACAAAACAGAACAAAGCCACCCAAAAACTTGAGATAGAAAGGCAAAAAAATGAAAATTAAAGGGAATGTGGGTATTTAGTTATTTATATAAATATTAAATAATAATTAAAATTTGATGAACAAAAAACAAAGAATGAGTTGGATTAAAGCAAAAAAATAAAAAAAATAAAAAAAAAATTGTTAAGAAGCGAAGGGATTTCTTGGGATTCTTTCTAACGTGGTCACCGTTTAGCAGTTACAAAGTTTATAAGGGTATTTATGTAATTGCACTCCTAATTTAGCGGTAAATAAGTTTGTGGAAGTTGAAGCAGTGAAAGCTAATAGTAACCAATTATGTCTATTCTCTCCCTTTCTCTTGACCTTTTTATTATTATTATTATTATTTATAGAAATAATTGTATTAAAAAAGGAAACATTTTAATTAAGGAAAATTTATTATGGTTTAGTTTTCTTAAAGTGTTTTTTAAATCTATTTTTATATGTGGGAACGTGGAATGTCAATGTTGATTTCAACTCATTCATATCTTTTTTAAGATTTTAAATAATAAATTTTAGGAAAAATAACATTTTGTTATAATGATATTTTAATCCCTATAATTTTAAAAATACAAGTTTTAATCCATGTAATTTTAGAAAATATAAACTTTAGTTCCGATTGTTAAATATTTTTTTGATTAATTAAATCACTTTTTATTTTATTTTAAAATAAATTTTTATTATATGTGGATAATATAAAATGATGTTTTTATTATCACCCCGGGTTAGACCGACCTGCCTTATCCATTTCTTACACTAAGCTTTTAAGAGCTTTTTACAAGTTATGGAAAATAAGAAATACTAATCCAAATAGCCCTGTGAGCTGAGTCTTCTTTCCTTTTAAATAGTGCTAATGGATTTACTGTAACTCACATCTGTGACGTCGACCACATTTCCCTGTCATTATTGCCCATTATTCGGACATTCATGCTCATTACTCGTATGTTATGGCTCATTACTCGTACGTTACACCCATCCAATGGTCTAATGGCTCTTGGTTTTACGTAGGACTTACGTCATCTATATATGTGCATAAGATTCAGCAGCCCCGACCTCAGTAGGTCGGCATACCGAGGTGATCAGTGTTGGATCCTCTTCCTCTCTTCTTAACCAGGTCGGGTTGAAAGGTCATATGACTTCGTCAGGTCATTCGGGTCGGTCTTCACGTGTGTTATAATGATGTTTGAATTTGGCAGCCCTCATAAGGTCGGGTCAGTCTTCATCTGCACAAATGTTACCGAATCTGATCCCTAACATCGGGTCGGTCTTAGTAGATGTTCTTGTACTGTCTAATCATTTGGTTTTGCCCTCGGGTTGCCTTCTTGCACCTCAGGCTCAGATCCCTCTGTTCGACTCTCATCCTTGCAATGACTTTGACCTTTTGTCTGTTAACTGCAATCCTCATTCTACCATTCCTTGGGATTCTGACTTTTTGGGGGCTGAAAACCACCATCAACATTTGTCCCCTAATTCTCAGTATCAATGAGTTGATGAGTTGATGTCAGGAACTATAAAAAAGATGGTGGTTCATGGAGCTGGAAGTCGATATGGTGTCCTCGGGCTGATACTCAATCCTGATCCAGTTCAAAATCTCAAGTCTGCTTAATCTCTCATCAGGTACCACAACTTCAAGCTTCAATGCTTCTTGTGAAAATCCACGTCGGGTTCACATCCTTGATCCATCACCTCAGTTTCCGATTCACAACTTGGCCATTTCTTCCGCTTGACCCTCTCTGATTGAAAAGGTTGATTTGAGCCAATCTGACTCAGCTCACATATTGGCTTCTCTGCTTGAAGAATCTCATCTTATGCTACCCTAGGCTGATGCATGCCTTCGACATATCGCAATCTCGGTAGGAAATGATATGCAAATACTTGTAAAATAAAACACTGGTCATGAGGAAAGCTCACATCGGGCTATCGTACATAAGAGAGCCTCGTCAATCGTAACTCAGCCCCGAGCTGATAAGGATATATCGACCACAAGAGAATATTCTCTCATTGTGCCATCAATATGGCCTCGACGGAACGAATATATACCCGAGCCAGCAAATCATACCACGGCCTCGGTGGAACGAATGCAAACCTGAGCCATCAAATTAAACATAGCCTCGGCGGAATGAATGCAGCTCCGAGCCTTCAAATTACATATGAGGTCGGCGAAACGAATACAGACCTGAGCCATCAAATTATACCATGGCCTCGGTGGAACGAATGCAGACCCGAGCCATCAAATTATACCATGGCCTCAGCGGAATGAATGCAGACCCGAGCTATCAAATTACACATGGCCTTAGCGGAACGAATGTAGCCATGAGCCATCAAATTACACTTGGCCTCGGCTGAATGAATGCAACCCCGATCAATCAAATTACACATGACCTCGGCGGAACGAATGCAGCCCCGAGCTATCAAATTACACATGGCCTCGGCGGAATGAATGCAGACCTGAGCCATCAAATCGTACCATGGCCTCGGCGGAACAAATGCAAACCCAAACTATCAAATTAAACATGGTCTCGGTGGAACGAATGCAGCCACGAGCCATTAAATTTCTTACCAAGACAACCCATGAGGGAATACATTCGACCTCTGGAAATCACTATGAATACCCGAGGCACCGAACACTATACATTTCTTCTCACTTTATTCCTCAAAGGTGCAAGTCATTGGGTATTAACGCTCTGGCCTGTGAGTGGGCGTGCCATGGAGGGGTCCGTACTTTTCCTGTATGTTTTGCATCCCTTCATGTATTCTAAACTCCTCAAAGGTACAAGTCATTGGGTAGTGACGCTCCGCTTGTGGGTTTGATAATGACACTAGGGATTGACGTGCCATAGGGGGTTCGCATTTTTCCCACATGTCATACACCTCTTTTTGTATCCCGATCATGAGCATCCCCCAAGAATATTAAATATGAATTTCCTATAACTCTTTGTGGGTCATTTTAAGAGATGCTCTATTGAAAATATCATATCAATATTCCAGGGCTTCTTAAGTCGGGTATCGTCCAGCTGCTCCAAGCGATAGGTTTCCGACCTGGTGATATTGCTACTGACGCTGCCTCATCCTCATGACCTCATGATCAACATACTCGCTGAGGTAGCCGTTCCTCACCAGGTCCTCCATCTGCTCATACAGGTCCTTGCAATTCTTCGTGCTATGTCCATTTGTTTGATGATGCATACAATAAGCCATATTGTTTCTATTCTCATTTGTAAACTCTCTCGGGTTGGGTTTAATCAGTAGACACTTATCCCGCATCTCCCAAGCTATTTATGCCAAAGGCATATTGAGGGAATTATACGTCGCGTCCCTTGTAATCTTGAGCTCCTGCTGGGTTGGTCATGATCTATTATTTTTCTTAGTCATTTGCTTCTTTTCTATTGCGGCCGACCTCTTACTACCGGCGATATTTTCCCTCATTCGACTAAGCCCCACCGGAGTCTGTTCTCTCGCCGTATTTTCTTCCATCTTTTCAATTCTCTCCATCGTGGCCTCCTGGAAGGCTCGAGTTCCCTCTCTTTCTATCCGTAAGTTCTCCTCCATTCTCTCCATCCACCTCGCCACCATGGCCTCTGAAGATCTATGGTTCTCGTCTCCTGCCATCGCCTCAACATGTTTGTTGTTTTTTGTACTATCCCCCACAGACGACGCCATCTGTTGACGACTGATTTTCATTCCAGGGGTAATTTGGGGAAACCACTCCTAGAACAAATCTTCCTCAACTGTGAATTTGTTTGGTTTGTGGACCAAATGCAAACTTAGTAAAAGATGAAAAACACACAGACAAAACAGAGGATTTAAAGTGGTTCGACGGAATGGATCCAACCTACGTCCATGGACACAAATAAATTAATATTTTTATTATCACCCCGGGTTGGACCGACCTGCCCTATCCCTTTCTTCCACTAAGTTTTTAGAGTTTTTTACAAGTTATGAAAAATAAGAAATACTAATCCAAGGATCCTTGTGAACTGAGTCTTCTTTCCTTTTAAATAATGCTACTGGATTTACTGTAACTCCCACATGTGACGTCATCCACGTTTCCATATCATTATTGCCAATTATTCGGATGTTACTGCTCATTACTCGTACGTTACACCCATCTAATAGTCTGGCAGCTCTAGATTTCATGTATGACTTACGTCATCCATACATGTGTATAAGATTCAGCAGCCCCGACCTCGGTAGGTCAGAATACGGAGGTGATTGGTGTTAGATCCTCTTCCTTTATTCTTAACAAGGTTAGGTTGAAAGGTTATATGACTTCGTCAGGTCGGTCGGGTCGGTCTTCACATGTGTTATAATGATGTTTGAATCTGACAGCCTCTCATAAGGTCGGTTCAGTCTTTAACTGCATAAATGTTACTGAATCTTATCCCTAATATTGGGTCGTCTTAGCAGATGTTCTTGTTGTTGGGATATATGCCGTATAGCTTCGTGTAATATAAACGGTTTTATATGTTATGAAATAAAATGATGCATTATTCATTTATCAAAGTGTTTATTTTAATTTTACATATTTTAAATTATCTTGATTACCCTAGATTACACATGTACCTTCAGACTTAGTGTATCAGTGTCATACACAAGAAGATTTAAGTTTAAAGTTGGTAATCTAAAATAGTCCATAGAGAGCAAAAAAAGCGGGTACTTTGTTTGTGGTTTATTTATAGCTGCGGTCCATTATATAATTGTATGACAACCTTGATCCGGGATCATCCATGTGGAGACATGAGAATGAAGGCACCTTATATGATGTGATCATATAGGACTGGACCCAGATAGAAATGAGTTTCTTATAATATCTGTTAAATAAATGAATTCATTTCGATCCACTAGATGATCATATATGGATTGATCTTAATCTTAAGTGTGTTACGAACTCCTGCATGGAAGGCTATGTCTTTTGATTTACAAAGGTAAGGTTGGTGTAGCAGTCCCGACCAATAGCTATGTACTTTGGGGACATGGTTTAATGTGTAGTTGTGGACGTTTTACATAGACATGGAGTTCACTCCTTCTTGCGAGAAGTAGAAGAGTATCATTCTTAATGGTTGATTCGATACTTGAACGGTTAGAGCGCTCGAGTCTTTCTATTACGAATAGAAAGATTAATATTCATAATGGTATGAATAAATCGTTCATTAGAGAATCAATGATACTTAAGGTAAAACTAATTAGAAGGGTATAACAGACATTATGACCCGACTCTAATTACGAGATACTCGTGAATGGTTAATCCGTATGTAGTGACTATATCGATGGACACCGACGTGGTTCGACTTAATATACTATTTGCGACAACATGAGTGCAGTTTCGAGTTTTTAGTGGAATAACCCATAGTTAATAATTCAGAATATTTAATTAAGAGCTTAAGTAATATTTCGAGATTATTGGAGCACAAAACTGTAAGTCCATTTGGTCTTCGTGCTAGCTCAATATACTGTAGCAGATTTAGTATAATCGGATAGCCCAATTATATATTCACAAATGGAAATATTATTAATATGATTAATAATATTATTTTGTCACACTTGAAACTATATATTAAAAGTTAATATATGGTTTTAATAATTATATGATAATTATTGAATGCATAATATTAAATTATATATGATATAATTTAATGAGGTCAAATTTGGAATTTCCAATCTTGGGTTTTGGAAACCCTTGGTGAGTTATGCTAGGTTGCAAAACTCTTGCATTAAATCTAGAAACCCTTCTCCTTCTCATTTTAAGTTAATGTTTTTATATATTTATATGAGTTATAAATATTGATATGCATGTTTAGATGAGTAGGCACAAAATAATATTCATGTGATGAATGATTATTGTTTTTCATGTGATGAATGAATTTTTCATTGATCGTAAATTTTTTCGGCTCTTATTTTTATGTTGGTTTTGATTTTGGGATGTAAGGTCATAAGGCCATTGTTTACAATTGTTGTAATTTTATTTTTCAATGTAAAATTTTATTGTTGTAATTTGGAGCACCGAAGTCACAAAAAGAGCCAACACCATATTGGAGCGTGATTTGAAGACCAATGTATGCCTTGTGAATTTTTGTACTAATTAGATTAATATAGGGAAAAATAAGTGTCTGGTCAATGCAAAATATTTTTTTTTATGTTATATGTATGTTTTAATTCGAAATGTTTGAATAACATGTCATATAGCTTAAGATGCATACTCTTACATTTCATATGCCATAACATGCTTTGGATGCATAATCATTATAGACATGAAATATGATTTTATGTGATTTAAATGTTTAAATAAGGATATGATATGCATGGAAAAATAATTAATTAGATTAATTGGTTTTAAGGTTTAAAATTTGAATTCTAATATATTGGGTTTAATAAGTGCATCATAAATTCCATTGATATATAAGATGGAAACCTGTATATAAACTCCATAACTGAATCCGAGTAGACGATAATATGATCTGCACTCGGGATACAATTCCACGTACCATTAGATTTTATAACGCACTTAGATTAATTAAATGGTTTAATTTAAATCTTGACCATTTTAGGATTCTAAAATTTTAAACCAATTAATGTTCTAGTATTTTAAGCGTTAAAATATAATAGGTCACTAATAATACTCTTATTAAATTAGTTTAATTGAGTTATACAATTAGTAGAGAGTAGAGACTAATGGAAATTAGTGATATAAATTTTAAGGGTTAAAATTAGTTAGGTCACTAATGGTGAATGTGGATGCTGGAATTCGGCCGAGGTCCACAATCAGAATTTGTAAATTGGGGGCACTAGCGATCCTGCAAAACAAGAATGAATGAGAGTAGACTGCCCACCGGTGTGGTAGGTACCGAGGACACTCCGACGCCCAAGTCAATAGTATGAAATGATCAGTAAATATGTAAAAAAGTGAAGTTAAGGTTTATTACTGCCTCAACTTTATTTGGATGGCCGTGAGGGCGATGACAAATGCTTTTAGAAATGGGAAATAGAACCAGTATCTGAATAAATTGTATCAGACTTGGATGAAAGAAGTTAAGCTCTCCCCTTATTTCTTGAATTTCGTTCCTATTTATAGATGAAAATTATCATCCTTGGTAGCTGGCGTAAGTCCCACCATGTGCCTGGTGTATTTGATAGAAAGTCTGAGCAGGTGGGAATAAGTTTTGTGTCGGGCAAAGTAGAAGAAGAGTAGTTGATATAATTAGGGGGTTTTGTATTTAAGCTTATGGCTTAATTGTAATACAATAATACAAAAATCTTTTTGGGCCTAGTCTTTACTTTCAGGGTTTGCATACCATTTTGGGCTTTGCACACTATTTTGGGCTTTTAAGGTAAAAGACAGTTTTATCATTGGCCCAATTTTGGTTCGTACAGTTTGTCCCTTACTCTCTAAGTCAAAAAGTTTTGTTTTAGAGAGTATATACATTTGTGTCGTATGATACTAATCATAAAAGCATGTGATAAAAATGAATCACCTTCTATCGAATGGTTTGAAAGAGTATGTGCAAAATGTGGGTTTTGGAATATATCGCATGTATCTTCTAGGCAGATCCTAGACTTTGATTCGACTTGACTTATGGGGAATGTCCCCTGATTGACTAAACATTCATGAGTACATATCATACAACTTGTGTCAACTGGAAGAGAAATTCTAGGACCTTATCTTGACTCGACATGAACCTTATGAGGATCGACTCCTGGTCGTCTGATCATTATGAAGATCCATGAGTACGATTGACTCGACATAAGTAACGAGGAACATCCTCTGGTCGACTGAACCGAATGTAGGTTCAGGAATTCCACTTGACTTGACAAGATTTATGGGGAATGTCCCTTGGTCGACTGAACCGAATGTAGGTTCAGGAGTTCAACTTGACTCGACAAGAGTCATGGGGAATGTCCCTTGGTCGACTGAACCGAATGTAGGTTCAGGAGTTCAACTTGACTTCACAAGTTATGGGGAATGTCCCTTGGTCGACTGAACCGAATGTAGGTTCAGGAGTTACACTTGATTCAACATGAGTCATGGGGAATGTCCCTTGGTCGACTGAACCGAATGTAGGTTCAGGAGTTCCACTTGACTCGGCATGAGTCATGGGGAATGTCCCTTGGTCGACTGAACCGAATGTAGGTTCAGGAGTTCCATTTGACTCCACACGAGTCATGAGGATGTCCCTTGGTCGACTTAATCGAATGTAGGTTCAGGAGTTCAACTTGACTCGACATGAGTCATGGGGAATGTCCCTTGGTCGACTGAACCGAATGTAGGTTCATGAGTTCAACTTGACTTCACAAGAGTCATTCGGAATGTCCATTGGTCGACTGAACCGAATATGGGTTCAGGAGTTCTACTTGAAATGTGTCGAGTGATTATAAGGCATGTACCGGGGTTTGCCCAATTTGTTTTTCTTGAATGAAAGCGACCTTCATATCTAATGATGTCGTTTCAAATGGTGAAGGCAGTTGTGAAGAGAATTTTGTTGCTGAGAGCAAGTAATGTCAAGTTGTGATAATTCAGAATTCATCATTCTATTCGACGAAATATTTTATATTTCCTAGATCTTCCACGTGTCGTTTAATGAAGTAAAACCTAACGCGAGTAACGAGGAGTCTTTTGGCGGGAAAAGAACCGCCAAAAGAAGTAGTATAAGAGTGGCTTGATGGGTTCATTTGCTTCATTCACAAGATCAACGAGTTGGGAGAGAAGCTTCAAGGTTCCAAGGTACTCTTTATAACCTTCTTCGTGTTCTTCATTTCCTTTGAATGTTCAAAAGTAGCTTCAAACTGTTCTTAGCTAAATTAGGTTGTTTGATCTTTTGAATCGTACGCTATTTGGTGGATTTGTGTTTGGAGAGGTGAGTAGAATTTGATCCTTAAGAAACTTAAATCTTAGAAATTATTTGTTTGTAAAGTTGTCGAGTAGAATATGTCGAGTGGAGAATCTTTAGAAAGTTTACGTGAACAGATTGATAAATTTGTAGAAGTATCGTCGAGTGAATCTACTGAAGAAAAATTATTAAGAGACTGGTTGCGTCAATAATTTCCCGAGGGACCTGTTACCATTATGTCGCGTGAAATTCATGTGCATGCAATTCCTATTAGATCATTGGCAGCAGTTGGGGAGTTTAGTGGAGTAGTGAGCACAAGTGAGCCAACCAACTTGCTAACCAAGAACCCAGCTAGTCGAATGACGGTGGTATGCTGATGGAAATTAGGAGTAAATACAGATTTCCTAGATCAATGGAGTTGAGAGTACCCTTACCGACTGAAAGAATCGACTATAAAATTCCTGGGTGGATTGGATTTTATGTAGTACCGTTTTCTTATGGGCTTAAATTCCTCATTCCGAGGTTAGCTTGGGAAGTTTTGGATCATTATGGGATCACTCCTTCACAGCTGATGCCGAACGCTTGGAGGATTTTATTGTCGATTGAATGCTTAGCATTTGAACAAGGGTTGTTTTTTAAGGTGAATGATGTAGTATACTCATACTACCTAAAGGAGCACTTAACTGAAAAAGGGAGGTATACTTTGTATCTTCGTCGTAAGAGGGAACAAATAGTAATGGGGCTTCCAACGAACGATAGAGGTAATTGGCAGTCGGATTATTTCTTTGTGAGGAATGAGGGTATCTTTGGGTCGACATGAATGAGTCGTGTCTCAGAATATTGGAGTGTATTTAGTGAGTATCAGTTCCTTCTATTATTGATAACTTATCAATGTTGTTGTCGTTTGACGCTAATGTGTGGATTGTTTGTTTTGCAGGTCCATTTCGAAACAGTTTATTCGACAAAACACCTTAAATTTTATCCAATACTAAAGCTCTTATTGACCTTCCCGTCGAACAAAGAGATTGGAGAATAGTCTTGGTAGAGAAGAGATTAAGGGAAACATTAGTGTGGAAAGAAATCTTCGAATCAGAAGGTACATCTACCCCTTTGGCACTTTGTAAACACGTATTGGAAGTCATCTACTGTACTTGGTCGATTCGAGCTTTATACGGAAAGGTGTTGTTTATAAAGACTTTAACTCCAAAAGAAATTTTATGCGCAGATGATATGATGTCGAGATAAATAAAGGTAGCATCAATTGATGAATTAAAAAGCCGAAAGAAGGCTATGAAGCTTAAGATAAAGGAGCCAAAGGTGGAGGTTCCTGAATTACAATAGGTTATGTCGACTGGAACTCCCAAGGCTAAAGGGCAGTCGACTGAAATCATTGTCAAAGGGGGAAAAAGGAAAGCGGTTGAACGTGAGGACATTGACAATATAATTGTCAGGATTCCATCAGGGTCGACTGCAATTTCTGACCCATCAAGCCTTGACCATTTTATCAAGAAGCTTCTGCTAGAAGAGGATGAACAAAGGCTATACAAAATAGGCCCCGTCGAGTCAATGAAGAAGGTTGCCACTTTAAATTACCAAGTAAGAAAGTAAATAAATTTTTTTTTTTATTATAATTTGTAGAATGGATTCTAATCGAATGCTTTTTTTTTTCAGGCAATGGAGTATAGCTTACACATGCAACGGTATGTCGAATTGAATCTCAGGAAGCAAAGAGAAATGGAAAAATCATTCGCAGCAATGAAAAAGGAAATGGTCCAAATGAAGTCACTTGGAAAAAAGAATGCGAATTGGAAAAGGAGTTGAAGGAGGTGAAGACTACTCTTAAGATGGAAAAATAAACTTCTGAGGTTACAATTGAAGGTTATAAGGATGCATTTGAAAATGTAAATAAGGAGAATGATGAGTTACTTGAGCATCTTGAAGGGATTGCTCTCGAATCTATGATGAAATAACGAAGTAATCTGATGAAGGATTTCCTTGAAGGGAATACAGCAGCTTGGGAACCAGAGAAATGGATTCAAGAGTATGATCGATTACTGGCAGGAATTTCTTCTTCCAACGAGGGTGATGAGGAAGAGAAAGGTGAAGAGGTCGACTCTAAAGCTTCTGAGAAAGAAATAACTGACGCCAAGGAAGCGGCTGGAGTTCAAGAGATGGACAAGAAGAATAAAGAACTTAGTCGAATGGAGGTTGAGCCGACTGATCAAGTTCAAGAAATTCCTGCGCCTGAAGTTGTTGCTGAACGTATTCGGAAGAAGCTGCTCCGGAAATTTGAATTTCTTTGTAATTTTAATTTTAAGTTATCGCCTTTTGTAGAACAATTTAACGACTAATGATATTTTGGGATAATATTCCAAATGAGATTTGTTATTAAGTCGAATCGCAATACATAAAGTAGAAAACCACTTTGAACCTTCAAATTTAAATAAATGCACGCATAAATTACCGGTAAAATCGCTTAAGGTGAATTGCATTCAACTATTGTGAATTTGTCTCCTCTCAGTTGTTTGTAATTTGTAGGCTCCGTGTCCAACAACTCTTGTGATGATGTATGGCCCTTCCCAATTTGGCCCCAACTTTCCATCTCCAACTTCTTTGGTATTTTGAAACACTCTTCGTAGTACTCAATCCCCTTCCTTGAATGTTCTGCTTCTGACATTTTTGTTGAAATATCTAGTCATTCTTTGTCGATGCGCCGCTAGTCGAATGGACGCACGATCCCTCAATTCTTCAATTATTTCCAGGTTAAAATTCATAAATTGTTGATTCGCATCATCGCTGAGCCATTGGTAACGGGGAGATGGCATGGTTTCTTTAGTTGGTATCACAGCTTCTGTCCCAAATGCAAGAGAGAACGGAGTTTCTCCTGTGGAGGAACGGATAGTCGTCCTATAAGACCATAAGACTCCTGGTAGTTCATCCGCCCATGCTCCTTTTGCTTTTTCTAATCTTTTCTTTAGAGTGTTTAAAATTGTCTTGTTGGAAGACTCGGCTTGACCATTAGCTTGTGGGAATCGATGAGTTGAAAAACTAATTTGATCCCCCAATTTTTACAGAAGTCTTGGAAATGATTGCTGATAAATTGTGAACCATTATCAGTCACAATCTCTTTGGGAACGCCGAATCGACATATGATGTTCTTCCAGACAAATGATTGAACTTCTCTATCTCGTATCTTGGCGAAGGAGTCTGCCTCAATCCACTTTGAAAAATAATCCGTTAATGCCAGCATGTAGACTCGTGTCCATGGGCGGTTGGTAGCTTTCCCATAATATCCATTCCCCATTTCATGAATGGCCACGGGGAGAGAGTGAGAGTGAATTAATTTCAGGAGGGAGGAGATATGAAATCGGGGCGAACCTTTGACACTTCTCGTATTTCTTCGTATAATTAGCTGAATCAATTCTCATAGTTGGCCAATAATACCCAGTCGAATGGGCGCGTAAAGAGAGGATACGTCATCCAGAATGATTTCCACATTCTCCTTCATGTAATTCTGACAATACATGTTGTGCTTGATCATGAGTAAGACATTTTAAGTAGGGTCCAGAGAATGACCTTTTCAACAACTGTCCGTTGAATATGGTAAATCTTGCTGCCTGTCTCTGAATCTTTCTTGCTTCAGTTTTGTCTTCTGGAAGTAGTCATTCTTGCAAATATTTCATGAGTGGCGTCATCCATGAGTCATTTAATGTGATGATGGTGATCTCCTTGCTCTCTTTCCAAATTGCTGGCCAATTCAAATACACTACCAGAATGAATTGTGGTTTATCCCCATGCATCGTCGATCTAAGGGTAGCCAATGCGTCTGCTTGCTAGTATTCTCGCTTCTCAACTTGGGTTATTGTAAATCTTCAAATGTCGACTGGATTTCTTTCACTTTCAGTAAGTAGGATGACATTTGAGGATCTCGTGCTTGATATGAACCTTGGAGTGGTTGACTATCAGTTGAGAGTCTGATATCACTTCAATTCTACTTGCTCCAAGTTCTTTAGCCAAACTGATTCCTGCTATCAATGCCTCATACTCTGCCTCATTTTTTGTAACCCTGAAGCCACATTTGATCGCTTGACGTAGTATATCTTCATCAGGAGTAGTGATCACCACCCCAAGACCGCATCCTTTCTTATTGCTGGAACCGTCGACTGCAAGCTTCCAAAGTGATGTGGTCTGGATTGAACTGACTCCTACATCTATCGAAACCCTCTGATTGAGACTGAAGTCAGCAACAAAGTCAGCCAATGCTTGAGATTTGATTGCTGTTCTGGGCTGGTAAGTGATGTCATGTTCTCCCAATTCGACCGCCCATTTCGTTAATCTTCCAGACAACTCCGGCTTATGAAGAATGCTCCTTAGGGGATACTCTGAATAAACTGTGATCGGGTTGTCCTTGAAAGTAGGGTCGTAGCTTCCTTGCTGACATTACCAAAGCCAATACTAGTTTCTCCAAATGTGAGTAACGTGATTCCGCATCGAGCAATGCCTTGCTTACGTAGTAGACTGGAAGTTGGGTGCTATTTTCTTCTCTGATCAAGACAGCGCTAACAGCTTGATCTGAGACTCCTAAGTACAGGAAAAGTCTTTCGTTGTCGAGTGGTTTTGACAAAATGGTGGTGTCGTTAAGTACCGCTTGAGTTCTTTAAGAGCTTCTTCACAAGCTGGAGTCCATTCAAAGTTTTTTGCTTTCTTAATGGCTGAGAAGAACATAAAAATCTTATCTGTAGACTTGGAGATGAATCTGTTTAAAGCAGAAATTCTTCCTGCTAGCCGCATGACATCTTTTGGGCAGGTAGGGGAGGGAATTTCAAGTATGGATTGATTTGATCAGGATTTGCTTCAATGCCTCGTCGCGTGACAACGTATCCCAAGAACTTCCCAGAGGCTACTCCAAATGCACATTTTGTTGGGTTCAACTTATCCCATACTTATTCATTATGTTGAATGCTTCTCATAAGTGCTGCAGATGCTGGTCAGATCTCGAAGATTTCACCAGCATGTCGTCTATATAAACTTCCATTGTTTTCCCAATCTGTTGAGGAGAACATCTTGTTGACCATTCTTTGATACGTAGCTCCCGCATTTTTGAGGCCGAAGGGCATTACTTTGTAACAAAAAATACCCTTTGTTGGTCACAAATGTTGTCTTCTCTTGGTCGTCTGAATGCATAAGGATTTGGTTGTATCCAGAATATACATATGAAACTTAACAATTCATGTCCGGCTTGTAGCATCAACCATTTGATCGATATGTGGCAATGGGAAGAATCCTTCGGGCATGCTTTGTTCAGGTCTGTGAAGTCAATACAAACTCTCCACTTTCCATTTTTCTTTCGTACTACCACCACATTGGCTAACCAGTCTGGGAACTGCACTTCTTTAATGGCACCATTTTGTAACAATTTCTGGACTTCTTCATCAATAATCTGATTCCTTTCTGGGGCGAACTTCCTTCTTTTTTGCCGGACTGGAGGGTAGTCTGGATCTACGTGGAGTTGATGGGTGATCAACCCAGGGTCAATCCCTGTCATATCTTCATGCGACCATGCGAATCGTTCGTGTTGTTTTCATAGAAATTCGCTCAGGTCTGCTTGAAGCTTAGAATCAAGATTTGCGCCTATTTGAGTTTTGTGATTTGTATGTTCTGAATGAATTTGGACCTCATCCAATTCTTCAATACTTGGAAGTGTAGGCTCCAAGTAATGAGGTCCGCTCTGTAATTGCTATGCTGAATGGATCTTAGCTTTCATTGTTGTCTAGTAGCATCCTCTCGAGGCAGTTCTGTCACCCCTTATTTCCTGAACCCCCCACTTCGTTGGAAATTTTAGAGTTTGATGATAAGTGGAAGACACAAGACACAGCCCTCATTTCATGAATCCATGGCCTACCGATGATAAGATTTAGGCAGAAGCAATCCATGACTATGAAAGTAGTCATTTGGTTGATTCCTCATGGCGTAGACTGGAAGACTTATTTCTCCCAAAGTAAATTTCTGCTCACCACTGAATCCGATTAACACCGTTGTTCGTTTGTTAACTTTCCCCAGTTCAGCAGCTCCCATATCCGCTAAGGCGGTTGCAAAGATGATGTTGGCTGAAGATCCAGTATCTACCAAATCCGTTTGACCATAAAATTCACCCACTTGTAGGGAGATCACTAAAGCATCATGATGAGGGTTCATACTTCCGGAATTGCTGTCGTCTGGAAACTCCATCATCAGGTTTGTAAACTTTTTCTCCAAAGATAGTGTGGAATGATGAGTGTTTGACATGATAGCCCTGGCATGTCGTTTGGCCGCTGAATATGAAACTCCACTGATCTCCGATCCTCCTGAAATGAAATTCACGTGTGTTGTCGATTGGTGGTGGTGGAATTGGTGCTTCTTCATGTCCATCCCTCTCACTTCTCTGAGCGAATGTAGATTTCCATTTCTCTCTAAGTAAATCCCTTAGAAACCCCTTGTTCAGCAGCTCGAGGACTTCTAATCTTAATGCCACATATTCAGCCGTTGTATGGCCGTAGTCTCGATGGAATTCACACCATTTACTAGTGTCTTTCTTTTTGAAATTTTCTCTGTTGCGTGGAGGCCATCTTACTTCATTTTTCCCATTTTTTTTAGTACCAAAACTAATTCTGTTGGAGAAATAGAAAAATTATAATCTGGGAGTCTTGGCTTTTCTACCTGAACTCTTTCCTGTGCTTTGTATGGCAGAGGTCTTCGATCAAAGTCTCTTCGGAGGGCTGATGTTCTTTCCTTGGGTGACTCATCTTCTCTGAATGATGCCTGGGTATCATTCTTGCAAATTCTTTATGTCGTTTGGAAGTGTGAGAGGTTCTTTCATGATGCACATTGGAGGAATTATCTTTCCTTTTATTCCTCTTGTCTTCTTCCCACCTGATTTCGACTTGAGCTCATGCCATGGCCTGGTCCATCGTGTAGCATCAAAATTTGGTTAACTTTTTATAGAGTCCGCTATCACAAAAGTAACCCGTTTCTGAAAGCTTCCACAGCAGTCGGCTGATCTAGATATGGAATTGTTATCCTCTCCTTGTTGAAGCGGGCCACGTAGCTTCGCAAGGATTCTCCCCTCTCCGTTGCTGGATGGTTACTAAGGTCGTCAGTAGTTTTTTCAAGTTTGCAAGAGCTGGCGAAATGCTCCACAAACTTGTCTGCTAACTGTTGATAGGACTTGATGGATCTGTATGGTAGGTTGATGAACCACGTAAGGGCAGAGCCTCCCAAAGTTTCTCTCCAAATCCTCTGCATATACACCTGCTTCCCATTGGAGAGGAGCCAAGCCAGTTGACATCATTTTGTATTTGTAATGGATACACTGGTCGTCTGGGTCAGTGGATCCATCATATAGTTTTTCATGTCTGGTGGGTTGAACTTTCGCGGTAACTCAACGGATGTGATGTTTTCTGTGAAGGGGGTGTCAGAAATGGTTCCAGCTCTGCTCTTCTTTATTGGTAGTTTCACTCTTGGTAGGCTGGACATGATCGCTTCTTTAAATTCCTTCATTTCCTCTTCTCATAGCGATGGCAACTTGTTGAGCTTGGTTTGATGGGAGAATTTGGCAGGTCCCTATTGTCCTCATCATTTGATGGAATGTTATCTGTTGTTTCGTTTCGTTAAATGCTCCCAAGAGATTAACTGGAGTGATACGGTTATTGGGCTGATCTGAGATATCATGATGTCGGGATGATGATGAAACTAACTCCAACTGTTTCTGAAAGTTCACGTTGGAATTACGTATGGTTAGATTTTCCTCTTCCAAAGCTTTCAATCTTTCTTGTAGCATGGCCAGTTTGTGATGCCACTGGATCAGGTGTCTGTTCATTGCTTGAAGCCATGAGTGACTAAGCTGTGAGTGTTGGTAGAATACAAAAATCTTCGTCTCAAATTATCGCTAGGGCCCACAGGTGCGCGCCAAGGTGGGGCGCCAGATATTCGGCCGAGGTCCACAATCAGAATTTGTAAATTGGGGGCACTAGCGATCCTGCAAAACAAGAATGAATGAGAGTAGACTGCCCACCGGTGTGGTAGGTATCGAGGACACTCCGACGCCCAAGTCAGTAGTATGAAATGATCAGTAAATATGTAAAAAAGTGAAGTTAAGGTTTATTACTGCCTCAACTTTATTTGGACGGCCGTGAGGGCGATGACAAATGCCTTTAGAAATGGGAAATAGAACCAGTATCTGAATAAATTGTATCAGACTTGGATGAAAGAAGTTAAGCTCTCCCCCCTTATTTTCTTGAATTTCGTTCCTATTTATAGATGAAAATTATCATCCTTGACAGCTGGCGTAAGTCCCACCATGTGCCTGGTGTATTTGATAGAAAGTCTGAGCAGGTGGGAATAAGTTTTGTGTCGGGCAAAATAGAAGAATAGTAGTTGATATAATTAGGGGGTTTTGTATTTAAGCTTATGGCTTAATTGTAATACAATAATACAGAAATCTTTTTGGGCCTAGTTTTTACTTTCGAGGTTTGCATACCATTTTGGGCTTTGCACACTATTTTGGGCTTTTAAGGTAAAAGACAGTTTTATCATTGGCCCAATTTTGGTTCGTACAGTTTGTCCCTTACTCTCTAAGTCAAAAAGTTTTGTTTTAGAGAGTATATACATTTGTGTCGTATGATACTAATCATAAAAGCATGTGATAAGAATGAATCACCTTCTGTCGAATGGTTTGAAAGAGTATGTGCAAAATGTGGGTTTTGGAATATATCGCATGTATCTTCTGGGCAGATCCTAGACTTTGATTCGACTTGACTTATGGGAATGTCCCATGGTTGACTAAACATTCATGAGTACATATCATACAACTTGTGTCAACTGGAGAGAAATTCTAGGACCTTATCTTGACTCGACATGAACCTTATGAGGATCGACTCCTGGTCGTCTGATCATTATGAAGATCCATGAGTACGATTGACTCGACATAAAAAATTAGGAACATCCTCTGGTCGACTGAACCGAATGTAGGTTCAGGAATTCCACTTGACTCGACAAGATTTATGGGGAATGTCCCTTGGTCGACTGAACCGAATATAGGTTCAGGAGTTCAACTTGACTCGACAAGAGTCATGGGGAATGTCCCTTGGTCGACTGAACCGAATGTAGGTTCAGGAGTTCAACTTGACTTCACAAGTTATGGGGAATGTCCCTTGGTCGACTGAACCGAATGTAGGTTCAAGAGTTACACTTGATTCAACATGAGTCATGGGGAATGTCCATTGGTTGAGAAACCTAAAACTAAATGGAAAAAGATTTCACATGATGACACATATCTATGACATCTTAGACTTGGTCATATCAGCCTTGATCGGATAGATGGGTTGATAAAGAACAGAGCCTTAAACCAGTTAAAGCTCGAAACTTTACCAGTCTGTGAATCATGTTTAGAAGGAAAAATGAGCAAGAGACCTTTTATTGGAAAATGTATAAGATCCAGTCAACCACTTAAGCTAATACATTCAGACGTTTGCGGACCGATGAATGTGAGAGCTCGAGGTGGTTATGAATACTTCGTTATATTTATCAACGCTTATTCTAGATATGCGTATGTTTTCCTAATACAACACAAGTCAAATACTTTTGAAAAGTTCAAAGAGTATCGTGCCGATGTTGAGAACCAGTTAGGTAAAACAATCAGAACTCTACGATCAGATCGTGAAGGAGAATACTTTGACAGAAACTTCAAGGAATTCTTGGTTGAGCATAAGATGATATCCCAGTTCACAACACCTGGAATACCACAGTAAAATGGTGTTGCAGAAATGAGAAATCGGACCCTACTAGACATGATAAGATCTATATTTAGTTATAGCTTACTACCTAGTTCGTTCTGGGGATATGCATTGCAAATAACAATGTATATCCTCAATGTAGTTCCATCTAAGTCTGTTCCTAAGACTCCCTTAGAGTTGTAGAGTGATCGTAAAACTAGTTTATGATATTTCCGTATATGGGGTGTCCGACACATGTGCTGAAGAATAAGAATACTAAGTTGGAGCCACGTTCTCATGTGTGCCTATTTGTAGGCTATCCTAAGGAGACTATAAGTGGATTCTTCTATATTCATGAAGATAACAAAGTGTTTGTATCGACATATGCTACGTTTATGAAGGAGGGCTATATGAGGGAGTTCAAACCTCGAAGTAAAGTGTTACTCGAGGAGTTACTTACCGGTTCGACTAGCACACTATCGTCAACGACAGTTGACAAACACATAACAACTTTGACATCTGAGTGTCAGATGCAAGTTCATCTTAATGATTTGCCACCTAGACGTAGTGGGAGGGTTGTACGACAACCTGATCGCTATCTAGGAGTTGGAGAGGCATAAATTATCGCATCCAATGATAATATTGATGATCTATTGACCATTCGTAGTGCAATGTATGATTCTGATAAAGAGGAATGGCTCAAAGCCATGAACCTAAAGATATAGTCTATGTACTCCAACTCAGTCTGGGAACTTGTATACCAACCCGATGGAGTAAAATCTATAGGTTGCAAGTGGATCTATAAGAGAAAGATGGAATCATATGGGAAGATACAGACCTTCAAGGCTAGGCTAGTGGCCAAGGGTTATACCCAGAAAGAAAGAGTTGACTATGATGAAACTTTCTCGCCAGTAGCCATGCTCAAATCCATCCACACTCTTTTGTCCATTGCCGCATATTATGACTATAAGATTTGACAAATGGACGTCAAGACTGCATTCTTGAATGATAATCTTGATGAGTGTATCTATATGGTACAACAAGAGGGGTTCATAGCCCAAGGTCAAGAGCAAAAGGTTTGTAAGCTGCAAATGTCCATTTATGGACTCAAGCATGCATCTCGATTTTGGAATATAAGATTTGATACTACGATCAAGTCTTATGACTTTGAGCATAATGTTGGTGAGCCTTGTGTATACAAGCGCGTCATTGACATGAATGTGGGTTTTCTTGTTTTATATGTCGATGATATTTTACTCATTGGAAATGATGTAAAGATATTATCGGACGTGAAAACCTGGCTAGTTAACCAATTCCAAATGAAAGATTTGGGAGAGGTCATTTATGTTCTTGGGATTCAGATACTTCGGGATCGCAAGAAAAGACTGTTAGCTATGTCTCAGACATCCTATATCGACAAAATCATTGTGCGATTTGGGATGCAGAATTCCAAGAAAGGCAATTTGCCTTATCGACATGAAATTCACTTGTCAAAGGAACAGTCTCCTAAGACACCTCAAGATGTTGCGGAAATGAGACATATCACATATGTCTCAGCAGTTGGTAGTCTCATGTATGCTATGTTATGCACGAGACCAGACATCTGTTTTACAGTGGGAGTAGTCAGTGGGTTTCAGTCTAACCCAGGATTAGATCATTGGGTGGCTGTGAAACAAATTCTCAAGTATCTTAAGAGAACATGAGATTATATGCTTGTATATTCCGGTGAAGATATGATCCTAAGGGAATATACGGACTCTGATTTTCAGACAGATGTCGATTCTAGGAAATCAACATTTGTATCAGTGTTTACCCAAGGTGGTGGGGCTATAGTATGGCAGAGTATAAAACAATCTTGCATTGTTGACTCCACCATGGAGGCTGAGTATGTAGCAGCTTGTGAAACAGCTAAGGAAACAGTCTGGCTCCGTAAATTATTGAGAGATCTGGAAGTTATTCCAGATATGGATAAACCACCCATACTTTATTGTGATAATAGTGGTGCAGTGGTGAATTCAAAGGAACCAAGAAGCCACAAGAGGGGAAAACATATAGAGAGGAAATATCATCTCTTCAGGGAGATAGTGTAGAGATGAGACGTCTCTGTCACAAAAAATTACATCCACAGAGAACCTAGCTGATCTGTTTACAAAGACATTGTCAGCTAAAATATTTGAAGGTCACCTAGATGGTCTAAGATTACATGACATGTCCCATTTTCTCTAGTGCAAGTGAGAGATTGTTGGGATATATGCCTTAGAGCTTCATGTGATGTAAACAGTTTTATATGTTATGAAATAAAATGATGCATTATTTATTTATCAAAGTGTGTGTTTAAATTTCGTATACTGTAATTTATCTTGATTACCCTAGATTACACATGTACCTTCATACTTAGTGTATGAGTGTTATACACAAGAGGATTTAAGTATGAAGTTGGTAGTCTAAAATAGTCAATAGAGAGCAAACAAAACGGGTACTTTGTTTGTGGTTTATCTATAGCTGCAGTCCATTTTATAATTATATCACGACCTTGATCCGAGATCGTCCATGTGGAGACATGAGAATGAAGACACCTTGTATGATGTGATCATATATGACTGGACCCAGATAGAAATGAGTTTCTTATAATATCCGTTAAATAAAAAAAATTCATTCCGATCTACTAGATGGTCATATATGGATTGATCTTAATCCTGAGTGTACTACGAACTCCTGCATGACATGCTATGTCCTTTGATTTACAAAGGTGAGGTTGGTGTAGCAGTCCTGACCAATGGCTACGTACTTTGGGGACATGGTTTGGTGTGTAGCTGTGGACGTTTTACATAGACATGGAGTTTGACCGGCGTAAACACACACGTATAACGCAAGCGTACGTATCGTTCAAGTAGTATAAAAATATCGATCCCACGAGGACTTAATTCCTACTGTTGTTATTAATTATTGAATCTATTTATTTACAGATATCTAATTGAGAGTGAGGAGAATGATTTTGATTGGTTGAATGTGGTTTTACAAAATAAATAAAAAGACAAAAGAAAATACTAAGGAAAATAACAAAAGACACAAAGATCTAGGGTCGTGAATCATTCTAATATCATTTAAAAGATGAAGTGGTTATTTTATGTTTGTGTAATAAATCAGTTTACTAACCTGGAACACTAAATTATGCAAAAGCCTCTGTCGATGGTCAGACGCAAATACCCAGTTTAACCCAATTGAACCATATGTCCATGTCAATCAAATTATTTGGATTCATTAAGTTTAAGTTCCAATATGGCTACCCCCCCGCACTGATATCCTATCCTGTAAGGAAATCTATTAAAGGGTTATCTATCCTCAAGGAAGATCGTGGGCTATTAAGTCTAAGGCTGAAACCTAAAATCCCTATGTCTAGTTCATTTTAGATTTACCACATCAATCTTATTGGTGATCAGACAACAAGAAGCATTAAGCTTAAGACTTAATAAATAAACCTTTAAATTACCCAAACTATAAAATAATCCCTTATAAACCGGTGATATTAGAATTCATCACAACCCCAGATAACTAACACATAACTAGGGCTAGTAACAACTTAAAAGTAAAAGACTTAAAGTAAAAATACTGAAAAGTAAAAGACATAAAGTAAAACTGAAAAGTAAAATAAAATAAAATGTTAAAGTAAAAGGAATTACTTTTACTACTACTAATTTAGATATCTCCCATAAAATAATATATAAACTTGTGATAATAATACCAACCGACCATATAGGCGGTATCCTGATTAAGTCAAATTAAGTCCAACCAGCCATAAAGGCGGAACCAAAATTAAATTGCCAACCGACCAATCTGGCGGTATCCTTTATTAGTCAGGTTTAAAAACCAGATTAAAATGAATTACCAACCGACCAATCTGGCGGTATCCTTTTTAAGTCAATATTTTAAATAGTGAATATATTATTTTTAGGGAGATTAATCTAAATAGTAACAGTAAAAGAATTACCTTTCACCCTAGCTGGAGAAGTTACCTCCTCATGGTAAATAGTAAAAACTGTAAAAAGTAAAAAGTAAAAAGTAAAAATTAAATTACTATATTAACAAAACGTAATAAAAATTATTTACAAAACTAAAACTAAAAATAAAAAAAACTAAAAACTAAAGAATCTAGAGAGAGAAGCTCTCTCTTTAGAAGGAATTGAAGAGAGAGGAAGGTGCCCTGAATTCTGAAATCTCGAGCTCAATTTATAGAAAAATTTGTTCTCCAGCGTCGCGACGCCGGATTTGTCGACGTGGCACATTCTGGTTCGCTGGTTTGAAGATTCTGGATAAGATGATAAGGTGACACGTGGCAGAGTGGTTGGGCTTCAATTATTGTGACACGTGGCGGCTTCTGATTGGTCGCTACGTGTCAGATAAGGATAGGATACTCAATTATTGATGCTGACGTGGCGGCGATGTGGCGACGACGTGGGAAAGAGACTGTCGGCACCTTGGAATTGCGACACGTGTCACGCTGTGATTGGCTGATGCTGACGTGGCAAGTTGACTTGGTTGACCTTGTGACGTGGCGGATGATGTGGCGTGACACATGGCGAAGTTGACTTTTTGACCGATGACATGGCTGATGACGAGGCGACACGTGTCAACTCTGAGTGTCGGCAGCATATGATGATGACACGTGGCACGGCGCACGTTAGCAGATCGGCTGTGATGGTGACACGTGGCACGACGCATTTTAGCAAAGTCAAACTTTTCTCAGATTCTGATTTGTGGACCCGGCGCACGTTAGCACTGTTCGGCGCATTTTAGACGTCGCGCTCTGAAGTCTGGGCGTCGCGACGCGCAGAAGACCAAAATATCACTGTTGACGCATTTTTGTCCGTTTTTGCCCCAATTGCCTCCAATGCTTTCCAAACTTTATTTTATCTACAAAATAACACAAAACATATCAAAACGTTCACAAAACTCAAGAAACTATACAAAATATTAGGTTAAATGAGTGGAAAATAGTGATATAAATATCACTCATCAGAGTTCACCCATTCTTGCGAGAAGTAGAGAAGTATATTCCTTAAGGGTTGATTCGGTACATGAACGATTAGAGCGCTCGAGTCTTTCTATTACGAATATAAAGATTAAAATTCATAATGATTATGAAAAATTGTTCATTAGAGAATTAATGGTACTTAAGGTAAAAATAATTAGAGGGGTATAATAGACATTATGACCAGCTCTAATTACGAGATACTTATGAAGGGTTAATATGTATGTAGTGAATATATCGATGGACACCGACATGGTTCAACTTAATATACTATCTGCGACAACAAGAGTGCAGCTTCGGGTTTTTAGTGGAATAACCCGGAGTTAATAATTCAGAATATTTAATTAAGAGCTTAATTAATATTTTGAGATTATTGGAGCTCGGAACCGTAGGTCCCTTTTGTTCCCGTACTAGCTCAATATGCTGTAGCGAATTTAGTATAATTGGATAACCCAATTATATTCACAAATGAAAATATTATTAATATGATTAATAATATTATTTTGTCACATTTGAAACTATATATTAAAAGTTAATATATAGTTTTAATAATTATATGATAATTATTGAATGCATAATATTAAATTATATATGATATAATTTAATGAGGTCAAATTTGGAATTTCCAATCTTGGGTTTTGGAAACCCCAGGTGAGTTATGTTAGGTTGCAAAACTCTTGCATTAAACCTGGAAACCCTTTGTGAGTTATGCTAGGTTGCAAAACTATTGGATTTAATTTGGAAGTTACAAATTTTTAAGGCATTAACCTTTTTGTTTTTGTTAACATTTTTTCCATTATGGTAATTGAATTAGATGTTACATAAATTAATAAAAAAAAAATTACCTATGGCTGAAACTTGCAAATAATGGAAATGGAAAATGTTTTATTTTTTGAAAATAAAATAAACCTAAGTATAAAAAGAAAAATATGTTTTACTTTCGGATAGACTTTTCATTCTAACTCGAGCCTCCATTTTATTCTTCTTCATTCTCTCTCAAAAGTTGAGAAAAACCAAAAGAAAGAACAAGAAGAAAAATAAACAAAATACTCGTGTGACATTAATCTCTAAATAGTTTAGGGATTAATATTGTGAGTCTAGCCCACACTAGTTTCCGTTGGTAACGAGATAGCTCGGAAGATTTTATGGTGTCGAACAAATAATCATCTTCATCTTCTTCTTATTTGGTACTCGGCACTGAGGCTTATTTTGCTCAATGCCGTGAATAGTTTTGTGAAAACAGAACTCGGTTTGGTTTCGTTTTAATACAGAATTTTTTGGGGAACATATATGGATGTTTTGGGGCTGTGTTGTGGTTGTTTTCAAGTGAAAAATCAGAACTGAAATACAACCACTGTCCACGCATTTCAGGGGCTGTTTCGATAGCGCGCTGGGCTCGAATTGGGTCCAAAACAGTCCAGTTTTTATCCGGCTATTCGGGGTTGGAATTTTATCTAAAACAGAAGTAAAATTTCATTAGTGGTACTGGTTGCATTCGGCCACTCAAAGGGAAGGGCTTAAAAAAAATTTTCAAGTCCGATCCGAGTGCCTAACATGCTTCCGCTGCACAAGGAAAGCGTTTCCTACACTTGTGCTGTCAAATCCTTTGGTTCTGCCCTCGGGTTGCCTTCTTGTACCTCGGACTCGAATTCCTCTATCCGACCTCTCATCCTTGCAATGACTTTGACCTTTTGTCTGTTAACTGCAATCCCCATTCTACCATTCCTTGAGATTCTGACTTTTTGGGGGCTGGAAACCACCATCAACACTATTATTTCAGTTATTTATTATTTATTATTTTGAAATTTTATATGTATGATAAGTTTCAGGATAAAAAATAGTTAGCATTTATGTTTAAAAATATTTAATAAAAAAAAAGTTCTTTTTTTTTTTTCGCCGTCCTAACCCGCGTGACCCGACCCGTTTGAGTTTGCATACTCAATTTTCGAGTTCGGTTTATAAACTGCGTGACTCGATCCGATCGAGTTTCTCAAAATTTGAAAAAATCCGACCTGACCGACCTGACTCGTGAACATCCATACTTACAGCAACAATAACTACGGGGGCAACCATGAGTTTTAAAAGAGAGAAATGTCATTAAGAAAAACTGAAGGGATTTTTAGGACCCAAACGAATACATATCAATCTTCTTAATACTCATTATATGATTTCTTTTGAATAAGAAACAATGACGTTGGAGAAAAAAGAAAATGACTCTAACACGAAAGATATGAAAGGTTTAAAAGAGATTATTTTTTTGATTTCCTAATTATAATGGGTAGTAATTTTTTTTTTTTAATTTTAATTCAAATTTAAAAATCCTAACTCGTCTCTTACGTGGACTGTCCCTAATATCATCCATGAATAATTATCATGATCCCAAAAAAAATAAAAAATAAAAAGCTCTTGAATTTTCTATTCTTAATTACAAACTCTTGGGTATTCCCAAGTCAGGTAATGATTGAATTGTATTATATAAATAACTCATTTTTTTTTCACATTAAGGTTTACATGTCATTTGTTACTCCATTTTAAAACAATTATGGTCGCTGACCATTTGTAATTTCTAGTTTATCACACTTCTCTCCCTAAAATTATATTTTATTAGAAAATAACACTTCTTTGTGCTTAGTTTTCGTATTGTTTTTGTCATTGGTGTTTATTTTTCTGCCATGCTATTTATTTATTGTTTATTTTGTGCGGAGCTAAATTTATACTGAGTTCTGAATCAATTATCAAGATTATCGGGTCTCTATGTTGGCAAATTCCGTAACAAATCAAATTTAATTGAGTTGTAATGAGTCTTGAAGAATAATCAAACATACATTCAGAAGAAATTGGATAAGATTTATGAGTTTACGTTCGTGTCACGTTTGTCTCAGCATTGTACACACTGTATTTTTATGCATAGCCCGATGATGAATTTCTTACAGAAACATCCATTGAAAGTTGGGAAAACTGTAAGGATGAGTGTCAGGAAGGAAATGAACTCTAAAAAATTCAGAAAATATAGCCAAAAGCTAGCCAGACATCACCTACGTCCAGTCTACCTTCCCTCTGACCCTAAAATCTGGCCGAATATACTTTGAAAACCTTAAATCCGGTTGGACACAACACAACTGTCATTGAATGAGCAGATCGTCAGTTACCGAAGTTAAATGATCTGATTATATCAGCCTGGACATACAATGCAAATTTTATAGCCGGTGGATATGTATCGAGCTGTCAAAACACGTGCAAAATTCAAATAGTTCGAATCATGGACTTGATTACGTCCGACCGGAGGTATGTCCGAAAATATATATTCGACTAGACATAAGTCGAGCTATATCTGACGTTTTGATTATCAATCACTCCAGACATACTGGAGGAAGGGAGAGGATCATGCTTCCACTTCAATTTTTATATCATTCTCACATTATAAAAAAAAACTCCCCCCATCACAAAAGGAGTTAGTTTTAGGGGATTAATCTGATAGAAACCCTAAACTTCTAAAAAACCCATGAGAGAGAAATAAAGAACATGAGCCATAAAACTTCGGAATTCCCATCTCATGGTGCGTATCCAGTAGAAACCCAATAATCAGAGGTGTCTTCTGAGCCACAGCATACGCATAAAGGTACTACTTGATGACACCCTTATTAATATTTCTACGTTTTAGAGTTTTTGTTATTAACACAATATCTGTATGTTAGACTGGACATACACACACATTCGACCGCCTATAAATATGTCAGGCCGAGTTTACCGCTTTCTCTAGTTAATTATATGCTTAGTTATTTTTATTTTACTCGTCATTATTCCTTTATGCATGTCTAGTTGTTTCATTTTACTGCTTTAGTTGGTGATATGCATGTATTTATTTTACTATCTAAGATAATATGCATGCTCTGCTATGTTTAATATGCGATCTGTGAATGATGTCTGACCAAGCTTGTCTTATGTCTGGTCTAACATGTATGATATCCGCCGTATGATCTCGTTGTATATAAGATGAAACCTGGACGTAAGTTCCATAGTTGATTTCTAATGGACGGTAATATGGTTCGCACTCGGGATACAACTCCACATACCACTGAGGATGATGATTTCACTACAGTTATGTTCAAAATGCATGTTTATTATATATGTTATTGCATATTTACGCTTCTGCGATTTTGGTTCCACGTAGTACCTCCAGCCGAACTTACATCAAGTCTGGTCGGACATTGATAAAAATATCCGGACATCAAGTACCATTCGAAGCCAGACCGAAAGTATATGTATTCTGGTCCATTTGATTATTATTTTATCACTGCTTTGATTATTTTTAAACATTCATACGACATTTTGTTTGATTACTATTTTGCCATTGTTGTAATAGCTTCCGAATATTTATTTGCTTTATTTGTTGCTTTCATTATTTGTGTTTGCGCTATTGTGTGTTACATAAATTACCAGGGCTGACATCCTCAAACATTATTACAGTAAGTAACAACCCGAGCGGTTGTTCGTTTTGTACATGTGTAGTTTCTTTGTTGGATGCTCGGGTCAGTATTTATCCCGAGCCTAATTAAATCATTCCCTTTTCTCTCGTCAGCGTATATTGGAGTCACTGTCCGCTAAATCATGTAAATCTCTGTCTTTGTGAGTATTTATCTTTTGCTAAGTTTGTGCAACTCCCACTAACTAAACAAATTTACGGTTGGAGAAGATTTGTTCGAGGGATAAATTCCTAATTAGTATAATATTGCCCTTGAAATGAAAAACATTCGTCAACATAATGTTTGGGTAACTAAAATATAAATAAAAAACATTCGTCAACATAATGTTTGGGTAACTAAAATATCTCCATTATATGAATTATATCTTATAGTATTTTAGCTGCACAAGCTAGCTTGTTAGGGTAAAATAGGAAAATAAATTTGGTGAAAGTTAATTTAGAATTATATTTTAGACTAAATATGAAGAATATTAGAAAATTAAGACTATTTATGAAATTAATTAAGAACTTATCATTTTTAAGAATTACTCATGATGGGGACTTTTTAATAATTCTCTATAAAATTATCTAAAATCACTTGATAATAAATGCAAAAAAAGTTACTTAAGTAGTATCCCAAAATCGACGTGTGACATATTCATACATAAAGGGAAGAGTTCTCAATAAATACTTTCATGAAACATGATAAATAATTAATTCCTATGATAATTAAATCCTATGATATTAGATGAGCTAAAACTTGATTGCTTGGGGTTTGCACCAAAAGAAAAAAAAATCCAACCATTAAAGGTAGACTGATCATAATTCCGATTCGGAATCGAAAACGAATTAGATGAAATCGTAAAATTATGATTTCATCTGGTTCCGATTTTACAACCGAAATCGAATCGAAATCCATTTCGATTCGATTATGATTCCACATAATTTATTTTATCTAACCGTGATCAATTATAATTAAAGGCATGAATCTGTCTTATATAATATCCCAACGGTCCCTGTTTGCACAAATAAATTTCTGATAGTGACAATCTGCTTAGACTTTTTTTTTTTTTTTTTTTGGAAATGATGGAATCTTACCACCAAACCACTCATTTTGGGCTGCGGCGCAAGTAAAACCATCGGCTGTCCCAGGCTTTTACAAGAAGTGCACCCCTGGATTCGAACCCAGAACCTCAAGATGAGATCCTGGACCCTACACCCCAGCCACACCCCTTGGGGACTGCTTGACCCACTAAAGAAAGTCATTTTCTTGTTTTTTTTTTCCTCATAATTTTTAGCTTATACGACAGAGAAAGAGAGAGAAAAAAAATTAAAGATTCAAATTCACAATTCCTATGGGCACTAAGTTGATAAGGTGATGCCTTAGAAAAATGTTTTCACTTTTTAAATTCATGCAGAAAAAAAAGAACTTTTTATTTGTTTTATCTGCCTATCTTTTAAGCCATTAGGAGCTGCATTATATGCAGATATGGGTTCGTTCTTATTCTGAACTTTTGACTTTTTTAAATCTCAAAATTAGGGGTGTTTATAGGGTCGAGTCAATCAACGACCCGATCCGAGACCCGATTCGTGCGGGTTCATAAAAGAAATTTGTAAAATTTCAACTCAACCCAAAATTTTCGGGTTAGGTAACAGGTTTGATACTAAAACCCGACCAGACCCTATAATATTTTTATTATTTTTCTAAAATTTTTTAATATTTTTCTAAAATTTTTATTATTTTTTTAAAGTTTTTACTATTATTTCATTTATTTATTATTTTTTTATGGTATTAAAACTTTATATATATGATAATTTTTAGGCATAAAATAACTAATATTTATATTTCAAAATAATTAATTCATTTAAAAAAATATATTTTTTAAAGTCCGACGACCTGAACCCGATCGGGTTCCACCTTCGCGTGACCCGACCCGCAACCCGACTTTCCCGTAACCCGACCCGATCGGGCCTCACAAAATTTCAAAAAACCCTACCCCACCCGACCCGTGAACACCAATACTCAAAACCAGGGGTGCTCGACAGTTGATACAGATGACTAGTTAGATATCAAAATTAGGAAAAAATCTACTAGGAAATGGTATTAGTATCATATTGGCATAATATATTGTCATGCATATTACATAATAAAAAAATAATTAAATAATAATAATTTTATTTAACAGAATTCTTATATATTATATAATTATTTGTTGGTGAAATCATGTCACTCATACAATCGTAGTATCAATAATTACTCCGAAATTGAGCTGTATCATGGTTGATTTTCTGCACTCAATATTTATCGGTTCCGCACTTTAAGAACTCGCATAAGGCCTCCAAAATTCAGAGCCGCCCTATTAGTCATGGCCATGGACAGGTTTCGTCTCGGAACCGGCATGTGCCAAACCGGCCCGGAATCGGGACAACTTGATAACAGGCAGAACTGAAACCGGAACCGCCTCTTGGCGGTTCAGTTTCGGTTCGGCATCCAACCTGTCATAAACCGGCGGTTCCGGTTTGAAACTGCCCAATAAAAAAATATTTTTTTAATTAAATTTAATGATAAATTAAAAAATAAAAAAGTGCAAGTCATTTTTATTTTTTAATTTACATTATGAAATTAAATTACAAATATAAGTTGTATTTTTAAATAAGTTGTAATTTATAATTATTACAAATAATTAGAATAATTTATTTTTTAGTTATACTTTTGTTAATAATAAATTATATTTTTTTAATATTAAAAAATTGGTTCGAACCATCCTGAATCGTGTGAAAAATCGGAGTGAATGAACCAGGATTAAAATCGGAACCGACGGTTCACTGAACCGTCTTTGAACCGTTAAATGGTGGATTGGTTCAGATACAAAAATTCCTTAAACCGGAACCGACAGTTCAGGAACCGGAACCGGCGCCATGACTAAGCCATGCTCTATGAAAAATATTGGTCATATAGTGTCATTATACAGTAAATTAACATGCAACAAACAAATCAAATCCAGAAAATAAAAGTAGATCTAGTATGACATGCGTAAACCCTAGAACTTTTAAAACAAGAAAAACCTGGTACAGTGACGAAATCTTTGATCCGAGTCGAGATAAATCTATATCCTTAAGAACTTATCAACCCCGTCTCGTTGCTCTACGGATTTGTGGCTAAAGTTCTCCCAGGATAACCCGGATTCCTCTTGTTCAAGGGGCACACCTTAACAAGATCTTGAACTTGGAATATGATGGAATACTCTCTGACTCAAGGAAGCAATTAAGACTCTCACTTATAAGATGAAATTCGGATTTCATTTGTATGTATTTAAGGAACAAAATAGCTTCCTTTTATAAGCATGGAGGGTGCCTCAAGGACACCATTTGGGTTAGAGTGCAACCCTCCAAAGGGTTGCACCCCTCCTATGCATCCCTTGAGCATAGGACCATGTTACACACAAATGGAGGACATGTCCCTAAGGGGTAACATCCAAAGGACATGTCCCTCTTCCATCCAACATAAAATATTTGAATATTTGAAGAATTTACAACAATCCCCCACAATTTTTCAAATATTCATGAAAATACTTGAGAGAGTTTCTGTGAACTAAAGCTGCATCAAAATATGTAGCTTTTGCCTTGAACCTTTCCTAGTGAATGACAATCGGATTTACTTGGCAAACCAGTGACCCATAGTCTTGAACTGTTCTGCCGTTGGTGTAAACCAAGACAACTACCAACACACAGCTTTACTTCGACCATTTCCCGTTCTACGGTTGTGTTCATTTCGGCCCTGAACAACGGTCCTGGATTCATCAAGCACTTTAGGGTAACCCGCCTTTAAAATTTCCCATGGAAGCGGCCTCACTCCTTACTTGAAATAAGTGATCTACTATGAAGTGATAATCTGTCTTTACCCCATTAGGACTCATCTCCTAATATAGTGATCATTAAAAGCCTTAACTATCCTAACCAATGACAGACAGTACTCAGCGTCATTATCGGAATGAGAAAGAGTACAAAACTATTCAGTGCTTATTTTGAATTGCACAAAGTTTCTGTTTTCCATTTTGAACCTAGATCTTGGGATCTCCAGTCAGCTAGGTTGGGTTTCCACAGTGACAATTCTTAGATTATAGGCTTCAAGCCCATTCCCCTCGATGACTTCTCAACTTGCTCTCGAGGTAAACCTTTAGTTAATGGATTCGCTAGGTTTCCTTCGACTCAACATAATCGATCGATATTATGCCATTTGAGAGCAGTTGACTTATGGTATTATGTCTCCGACGTATGTGTCGAGACTTACCATTATACATTATATTTTGGGCTCTCCCAATAGCCGATTAGCCTTCACAATGTATGCTTATCGCTGGCACCGGTTTGGGCCAACTAGGAATATCCTCCAGGAAGTTTCAAAGTCATTCCGCTTCTTCCGCTATTTTATCTAACACTATGAACTCTGATTCCATAGTAGACCGGGCAATACATGTTTGCCTCAAGGATTTCCATGACACGACTGCATTACCAAGTGTGAAAGCAAATCTACTCGTAGATTTGGAATCCATTATATCAGATATCTAGTTAGCATCACTGTATCCCTCTAGAATAGCATGATATCTCTCGTAATGTAGCCCATATTTTGAAGTTTCACATACCTCAAAACTCTTACTATGGCTTTCCAGTGGTTATGTCATGGATTGCTAGTATAGCTGCTAAGCCTGTTCACAGCTTGAGCGATATCGGTTCGTGTGCAATTCGTGAGATACATTAGACTTCCGATGATCCTTGAATACTCTATTTGCGATATGCTTAAGCCAGTATTCTTTGATAGAGGAAGAGTTAGGTTAGCTTACTCCCAAATCTTTCATATCAAATTTGTTGGATAACACTTTCTTGGTAGACTGAATCAACTTATGATTATTACCAATTATCAGCATATCGTCTACATAGAGACATACAATGCCATATCATTCTTGAATTGATTTGGTGTATATACACTTATCACACTCATCAGTTTTAAACCCACTTGACAATATCTATTTGTCAATCTTATCATGTCATTGTCTAGGTGCTTGTTTTAATCCGTACAAGGATTTTACAAGTTTGCACACCTTCTGTTCTTATCCAGAAACATTAAATCCTTCTGGTTGTTCCATGTAAGTCTCATCATCCAATCCACCATTCAAGAATGACGTCTTTACATCCCTTTGATGTATTTCAAGCCCAAATATAGCTGTTATGGCTACGAGCATTCTTACCAATGTGATACAAATCACTGGTGAATAGGTGTCAAAGTAAACAAGGCCATCTTTTTGTCTATAACCTTTTATGACAAACCTCGCCTTGTACTTCTCTATTGATCCATCTGTTTTCATCTTCCGTTTGAATATCCATTTGTAGCCCCGGGGCTTACAACCTGGAGGAAGATCAACCAACTCCCAAGTATGATTTTGTAGGATTTAATCAATCTCACTGTTAATAACCTCTTTCCACAAAGGTGCTGTTGTGATATTTTATATCGTACCGCAAGTGTACGGTGTCAAGTTTTAGTATAAATCAGAGTTAAGAGTGTCGAACCCACATGGATTGTGTTAACTCGCACTAAGTACTACAATTGATAATCCTAACTTTATTTAGAAAATAAATAATAAAAGATTTTAATAAACAAACAAAATATAAAAATATTTAGATAGGAGGAACTAATACGATAGAGATTCTGGATCCTGATTTCACCTAGTTGTCACCTATGTATTTGTCATTCTAATTAATCTTTGTTCAGTTATATTGTTTATAAGTCAAGACTCCTAAATATTCACTCCTTCTCTCGAGTGCCAAGTGAAAATATCATCAACTATAGACTTCGATATCTCTATAAAAATCCAATAGTTAAAAACTCATTACGATTTGTGATTCTATATTAACGACTTCAAAGGACTACAGATTCTCTCGAACTCTATAAAATCATAGGTTTTTTTTTTTTCTAGATCTATTCAAATCCCCTCTCTCGAGTGATAGATTCTAAATTCATCATCTTCAATTGTGGCCAACAATCAAGAAGCATTAAACTCAAAAGAATATAAATAAATTAATAAAACTTCATAACAAAATTGATAAACAAAATACAAGGTTCAAGCATCGATTACATCATTCTCCAGAATTAAGGAGTTTAGTTCATGACAAAAGATAAAAACAATAATAAACAAGTCATGAATCTAATTGAAATCATTAGAGTTCTAAGAAAGAAAAAGAAGATAAAACCCGAATTGAATCTCTTCCTCCTCGGACATCACCGCCTTAATCTCCTCTTGTTGCTCTTCAATCCTCCTCATTGGATCTCTAAAAATATTTATTTTTGTGTTTTGTGCTCTGTATTAGCCTCCCCCTGAGTATTGGACGAACGGTTATATTTATAATAGAGGCTATGAGTCATTAAACATCTAAAAAAAACCCTGAAATCTTGTTTCTGGTCCGCGGGGGACGCTGCGGCGCCGAACAGTGGGCGCTGCAGCGCCCAACTCTCGGGAAAATATATGTAAATGACTAGATCTCGTCGAGTAGATACAAATCGATATATTATGGGTCTCGTAACTCTTTCTAAATCAAAAGTTATAGCCTTTTTAATTTCAGTGCGCAGCTGATGCATGTTTTTGCTGCTTCTTGAGTCTGATACTCCCGATAGGTCCCGAAATACACGTATTTGCTCCATTCTTGATGATGTAATGCTTCCTACAAATAAGACATAAAATAAACTATAAAAGACATTAAATGGCATAACAAAATAATAAGCTAAAGATGCTAAAATAAGTGGGTATAAACCACACTTATCAAACACCCCAAACTTAAGATTTTGCTAGTCCCGAGCAAAAGATAAAATAAAAACTAAATTCAAATAAATAGTTAAAAAATAACTAAATTAACTAAGCCACTTTCGTAGGGATCACGATTGCATTTAGCATATGCAAAAAGCTTTTAAACCCCTAGGCGACCCTAGTGGACGAGTTATAGTCTCGTGAGGGCTTACAGCGATGACACCCACAAACGTCTTTCACACACAATCATGCAAAAATATAAAAATAAATAAAACAAATAATTCTAATAGTTGCACATAAAATTTTCCTCAAAGAAAGCTTATAAATGAAATTAGAGAACCTTCAAAGTACGCAATTGCAACTCGAATCCAAATTCTTGAATAAATTATCTAAGCTAGACTCACGGTTGTGTGTGTTTAAAGGTTCGGTCACAACTTGACTCCTAAGTAGGCCAACTCAATGATTTTGTTAAAAATTAGAATCGATGGGTCAAACCAACCTAGATATATCAATTATGCTCTATAATTTGCTTTATTTCGTGCTCAGTATGGTATGATTTTTCTTTTATTTTCTTGTCTCTTTTTGCTTTTCTCTTTTTGCATTTTTTTTTTCAACTCACCTACCCTTTAAGGTACCATTTCTCCTCATGGTGGTCCTAGTACTCGCCCATGGGTAGCTTCACGCTTATCGGTATAGGTGGTTTATTTTCTTTTTAGAGACATTTTTCTTTTTTTTAGCTATACCATACTTCATAACACTAGCAAATCAAGATAGATATCTAAGCAAACGGTCATTCATCGACAAAAAGTTTCTTCAACTAGTCACCTTGTCAACTACTTAAGTTTTACTGCTAAAAACCTGTTTTTAAGTGCTTACGAGTCTAACATAGATCAGTTATTCAAGGCATCAGATAAAAGTAAATCGGGCACTTATCGTTTCTAAAATTTCACTCATAAACAAACAATATCATCACATGATTTATGCTTTACTATCAAAGACTAAAACAAATTTTTTTTTTCAATAAATTTAAAAACTAAATAGCAAGTAAACAACATACACACACCCCCAAACTTAAGATTTTGCTAGTCCCGAGCAAAAGATAAAATAAAAACTAAATTCAATAAATAGTTAAAAAATAACTAAATTAACTAAGCCACTTTCGTAGGGATCACGATTGCATTTAGCATATGCAAAAAGCTTTTAAAACCCCTAGGCGACCCTAGTGGACGAGTTATAGTCTCGTGAGGGCTTACAGCGATGACACCCACAAACGTCTTTCACACACAATCATGCAAAAATATAAAAATAAATAAAACAAATAATTCTAATTTGCACATAAAATTTTCCTCAAAGAAAGCTTATAAATGAAATTAGAGAACCTTCAAAGTACGCAATTGCAACTCGAATCCAAATTCTTGAATAAATTATCTAAGCTAGACTCACGGTGTGTGGTGTTTAAAGGTTCGGTCACAACTTGACTCCTAAGTAGGCCAACTCAATGATTTTGTTTAAAATTAGAATCGATGGGTCAAACCAACCTAGATATATCAATTATGCTATATATTTGCTTTATTTCGTGCTCAGTATGGTATGATTTTTCTTTTATTTTCTTGTCTCTTTTTTTTTGCTTTTCTCTTTTTGCATTTTTTTTTTTCAACTCACCTACCCTTTAAGGTACCATTTCTCCTCATGGTGGTCCTAGTACTCGCCCATGGGTAGCTTCACGCTTATCGGTTATAGGTGGTTTATTTTCTTTCTTTAGAGACATTTTTCTTTTTAGCTATACCATACTTCATAACACTAGCAAATCAAGATAGATATCTAAGCAAACGGTCATTCATCGACAAACAGTTTCTTCAACTAGTCACCTTGTCAACTACTTAAGTTTTACTGCTAAAAACCTGTTTTTAAGTGCTTACGAGTCTAACATAGATCAGTTATTCAAGGCATCAGATAAAAGTAAATCGGGCACTTATCGTTTCTAAAATTTCACTCATAAACAAACAATATCATCACATGATTTATGCTTTACTATCAAAGACTAAAACAAATTTTTTTTTTCAATAAATTAAACAACTAAATAGCAAGTAAACAACATACACACACCCCCAACTTAAAATTTGCATTGTCCTCAATGTAAGATAAATATCAAGAGCAAGAGTGAGGAACAACACTACCGTGCATGGTTTGATCAAACTCTTGCTGGTTAGAATTTGGTTGCGCGGGCGTTGTGTGTCTCATGCTACCTGCATAAATAACATGCAATTTAATAAATAGCACACAATAAAATAAAAATTAAAAATAAAGAAAACAATTATAAAATAAATGCAAGGGTTGCCTCCCCGCTAGCGCTAAGTTTAACGTCTTCAGCCAGACGCAACCACCCAAATGGTTATGGTGGCTTAAACGTAGTGAACCGGGTAATCTCATCTGCTTTCGTTTTTGGTATCAACCGGTTCTTATGACATGAAAAAGACAGCTTGGCAGGCTGTGGTGATTTATCCATAGATGGTTGACCGGCGTAAACACACACGTATAATGCAAGCGCACGTATCGTTCAAGTAGTATAAAAATATCGATCCCACGAGGACTTAATTCCTACTGTTGTTATTAATTATTGAATCTATTTATTTACAGATATCTAATTGAGGGAGAAGAGAATGATTGCTTGATTGTAGATTTGCTAAATAATAAATAAATAAAAAGACAAAAGAAAATACTAAGGAAAATAACAAAAGACACAAAGATCTTGGGTTGTGAATCATTCTAATATCTTTTAAAAGATAAAGTGATTATTTTATGTTTGTGTAATAAATCAGTTTACTAACCTGGAACACTAAATTATGCAAAAGCCTATGTCGATGGTCAACGCAAATACCCAGTTTAACCCAATTGAACCATATGTCTATGTCAACCAAATTATCTGGATTCATTAAGTTTAAGTTCCAATTATGGCTACCCCCGCCCGACAGGTATATGTCTATCCTGTAAAGAAATCTATTAAAGGGTTATCTATCCTCAAGGAAGATCGTGGGCTATTAAGTCTAAGGCTGAAACCTAAAATCCCTATGTCTAGTTCATTTTAGATTTACCACATCAATCTTATTGTGATCAGACAACAAGAAGCATTAAGCTTAAGACTTAATAAGTAAACCTTTAAATTACCCAAACTATAAAATAACCCCTTATAAACCGGTGATATTAGAATTCATCACAACCCCAGATAACTAACACATAACTAGGGCTAGTAAAAACTTAAAAGTAAAAGACATAAAGTAAAAATACTGAAAAGTAAAATAAAATAAATAAAATAAAATGCTAAGGTAAAAGGAATTACTTTTACTATTTACTATTTTAGATATCTCCCATAAAATAATATATAAACTTGTGATTCTTTTTCCAACCAGCCATATAGGCGGTAATCTGATTAAGTCAAATTAAGCCAACCAGCCATAAAGGCGGAACCAAAATTAAATAACCAACCGACCAATCTGGCGGTATCCTTGTTAGTCAGGTTTAAACCAGATTAAAATGAATTACCAACCGACCAATCTGGCGGTATCTTTTTTAAGTCAATATTTTAAATAGTGAATATATTATTTTAAGGGAGATTAATCTAAATAGTAATAGTAAAAGAATTACCTTTCACCCTAGCTGGGGAAGTTACCTCCTCATGGTGAATAGTAAAACTGTAAAAAGTAAAAAAGTAAAAAGTAAATTACTATTATTACAAAAATAATTAAAATTATTTACAAAACTAAAAATTAAAACTAAAAACTAAAAAAAAAACTAACTAAAAGAATTAGAGAGAGAAACTCTCTCTTTAGATAGAATATAAAAGAGAGAGTGGTGCCTTGAATTCTGAAATCTCGAGCTCAATTATAGGCATCGGTAGGCTTCCAGCGTCGCGACGCCAAGGCCTCTGGCGTCGCTACGCCAGATTTTGTCGACGTGGCACGCTCTGGTTCGCCTGTTTGAAGATTCTGGATAAGTTGATAAGGTGACACGTGGCGAGGTGGTTAGGCTTCAATTATTGTGACACGTGGCGGCTTCTGATTGGTCGATGAGATTCTTATCCGCCACGTGTCAGATAAGGATTAGATACTCAATGATTGATGCTGACGTGGCGGTGACGTGGCGACACGTGGGAAAGAGACTGTCGGCACCGTAGGATTGCGACACGTGGCACTTCCCGATTGGCTGATGATGACGTGGTGGTGAGGTGGCAATGTTGACTTGTTGACTTGCTGACGTGGCTGATGACATGGAAATGACCTGGAGTGACACGTGGCGATGCGACTGTCGGCACCGTAGGATTGCTGACACGTGGCACGGCGTACGTAGCAAAGTCAAACTTTTCTCAGATTCTGATTTGTGGACTTGGCGCACGTTAGCACTGTTCGGCGCACGTTAGGCGTCGCGACGCTGAAAGTCTTGGCGTCGCGACGCGGGAATTTACCAAAATGCCATTTTCGTCCAATTTTCACTGTTTTGGCCCAAATCACCTCCAGAATGTCCTAAAACTTTATTTATCTACAAAATAACACAAAACACATCAAAATATTCACAAAACTCAAGAAACTATACAAAATATTAGGTTAAATGAGTGGGAAATAGTGATAGTTTTACCACTCATCACACCCCCAAACCTAACATTTTGCTAGTCATCGAGCAAAACATAAAATAACATAAATAAATTAACTAATCCATTTTCGTAGGGATCACAGTTGCATTTAGCATATGCAACAAGCCTTTAAACCCCTAGGTGTCCCTAGTGGACGAGTTGTAGTCTCGTGAGGGTTTACAGCAATGATACCCACAAACATTTTACAAAAGTAAACAGGTAATAAAACTAATGCACACAAAAGCAAAAAGACAAGTGAAAATAGAATAAAGAAGTTAGTGACTAATCAGGTGAAACTTCTACTCCAAGTTACTAGTTGTTTTGTTTCATTCTAAATTACCGAATAAGTAAATTCTCCGATTATTTTTACCATTCTCCATATACACAGTCGACAAAATATTAATCAACTCATTTTGCCCACAACAGTCATAAGTGCAGTTGATGAAGAGTAATATTTTTGTCCTAAAGTTCTATCAGATTTCACACCTTTTTGTAGCAATGGAATAATTTTTTCAGATTTTTTCTTTGATTTTTTTTCTATTTTTTTTTATATAATATCTTCCATCTATGTAGCGAGTGTTGGGTCGGTGGCTCCCAAACCAGTTGGCTTTAGGGCACCAGGTGTTAAGACACCCCTACGAACTTAATTACTCATACTTCAGATATATATATTTTTGCAGCATCTTTGATCCATGTAACGAGCTTTGGGCCAGTGACTCCCAAACCAGTTGGTTTTAGGGCACTAGGTGTTAAAACACCCTTACAGACTTAATCACTCGGATCTCAGATTTTTTTTTTACTCCATTGCTTTTTGAGATGCTTCCTCCAATTAAACTAGAGCACTGAATATTACAAACTTTTCAATTTTAGCTCATGTCCGTATGTTACTATATATGTTGATAATATATGTCAATTGAGCATATGAAGATTCATTTTAGTCAGTGTTAAGGAGAATTCACAAATTAAATAATTCAAAATGAAATAAATAAAATTAACTTGTTTCAAAAATGGTTTGAGATACGTCTCAGGAGTGGAAACTCCTTACTCAGCTATCTCTTACCAATTTCACCTTTTTAAAATCAAATAAAAACAAAAAATGCAAAATATTTTTGTAATTTTTGAAAATTTTTCAATTTTTTTGTGTTTTTTCGAAAAAATTTGGACTAAAGATAAAAACAACACACAAACGAAAAAAACAGGTACTGATCAACTAATTCCCTCCCCCAAACCTAAATGAGACATTGTCCCCAATGTCTTAAAGTAGAAGAAGAGTTTAGAAAATAATACCTGGTTAGCTGAAATTCTTCAATAATTAAAGGTTAAGATCCAGATTAATCCTACGCCTCTTACCACGATCGTCCTCAGACCAATTTATCTTTGAAAGGATAGGGTCAACTTGTGGTTCATAGGCTAAAGTTGGTCTATTAGATTCAGAGCAGTTCTGGCAGTAAAGAGGAGTTCTTTCAAAGGTTTTGACACGAACCCATTTCTCCGGGCATCATCAAGAAATACACAAAGAAAATCATAAAATCCATCAACGTTAAACAGCCCAATTGGTTTCTGGTGTATGTTCAGGTTCGCCCAAGATAGCACAATAAAAATTTCCTCCAATGTACCCAAACCACTTGGCAAAGCAATAAAAGCATCAGCACAGTTAATCATTTCTACCAGTCGTTCAGACATACCTGGTACGATCAGTTCCTCACCGTTTGATGGTTCAATAAGATTTGCCTCTGCCAAGGGTTTTGGGATTATTCCCAAAACGTGATTGTCTCCTTCCTGTACAGCCTTTGAAACGATCCCCATAAGTCCAAGATTTCCTCCGCCATATATTAAGTGCATATTCCTTGCAGCTAAGACTCGACCCAATTCCTGTGCTGCTTCTACGTATTGTGGCTTAACACCAACACTACTACCGTAAAACACACAGATGTTTTCAACTCGTCTTCTTGAAGTGGCTTCCATTTTTTATGTATTTCTTTCTCAACTCTGGATGCCTTCAAAAGTGCAATGACGGGCTGCATTTATAGTACCTGAAAAAGGATGAGTAATAATAGCACTAGTATCTTCCAAAGGACAATTGTTAGCTAAACAACAAAAGAAATCTTGAAAGGTCAAAAAGTCTGGATCCTGTCTACGAAAATAAAGATAATTACAACTGAAAAGCGAATCAAAGCAATAATTAAGGCAACAGAATTGTGTACGCAATACGCCACTCGTTTGGTATAAATTCATTAGGATGCGTCTCAAGATTTCATTCTTTACTCAGCCATCGCTAATGAATTGGTTGCCAAACACAACATTTCTTTTGTCTTAAATGCTCCGTTTGTGCTTTTCCCTACAAAACAACACACAAAATTAAAAACTCTACAACATGTAACACAAAATATGAAAACATATTACAACAAATTGCATGGGTTACCTCCCTGCTAGCGCTAAATTTTCGTCTTCAGCCAGACGTGACTGAAATCCATATGTCAATGAGGTTTCAATGTCGTTTTGGATGCCCGATTAAAGACAATTCCATGAGTGTTGCTTTTGAATGGTCTCTTCCAACGGTAAAGTGGCAAAAAGAGTTTTGTCTCATTCAGTGCTCGTGCCACCTTTTTGCTCCTTGTTACTCCAGTGGTTTCTGCAAAGAAAGAAAGAAAATCAGGAGGTCTCGTATGGTGCTTGACTTGGAATGGGAGTTCCATTCTGTCAAGCTTTTGGGCGATATCTTTGATTTGTACTCCCCAAAACAGCGATGTTTCTCCTGAATGCTCTGGATCTTTATTAAGGTCAGACATTTGCTAATCCATTTGCTATGCTTCTTGTTCCACATTTTCTTCACAGATGTATTGTAAAATTTTTGTATTCAGCTCTTCATTTGTCATCTGTGAAATACATGCTTCAAAATTTTCAACTCGAGGAAGCAAAGATGTTTCTGACATTAGGTTTTCATCCTCTGATACGACTAGAATGGATGGTTCATATAGATCTTCTTCAAACATCAAGGTAAAGCATGCTCCAAGATCTTCATTTTGAGGATTGAAAGTTTGATCCTCCGTTGTTGGTGCAGTTGGTACAAATAGATCAGCTTCATCCTCGTCAGAATCTGAATAATAAAAGTCAAATTGAGACTTTGCCGGTTCGGGCTCCTGAACTGATACCTCTGGTTGTTGATACTGCTCATCCTCCTCCTCTATTGAAGTGTCATTGCGAAATTATTGGTACTCGAAGGCTTCATTAGTGTCATCTGAAACTGATTCTTGAGGTATGTAGTTCTGGTTTTCTGTGAATTGTCTCATTTGATTTGTTATCCTCTGAATGGATTCTGATTGTCTCTGAATACTTTCAAATTGATTCTGGCTTGTTTCAAGCATTGTATCCAACTTTTCTTTTCGTTTCTTGAACATATCTTCGAGCATGTTTGGCAACTGATCTTCCTCTGATGGTTCTTGTTGTTGATGAAGATCATAGGTAGATGGTGGATAAGATGGAAAATGTGGTTCTATGAAATTTGATGGCTTGTCATACCATGAAGGATCTTGATAGCTCTGCCACCATGTATGGTAGTTGTATTTTCAATAATCTCTAGGGTGGTTACTGTAGACACTGGTTTTCGCCCGAGGTCCACAATCGAGAATTTGTAGTTGGGGGCGCTAGCGATCCTGCAAAACAAAGGTAGAATGAGCGGGAGTTCTGCCCACCGGTGTGGTGGGTGCCGGGGGCACTCCGACGCCCAAGTCAGTAGTGAAGACGAGCTGTAAGTAATGGAATAGCAAGGCTAGAGACTACCTTGATCCCCATGTGATGCCGTGAGGGCGGTAGGATGGTGATTATATGAATTCTGGAGAGAATGTTCTCCCCCCCTGTCCTCATGGAGCCTTCTTTCTTATATACCTATCTGAGGGTGTGCACTTGATTACTCGTCCGTTGAGTCTTGGTAACGGTCGACTTTATGAGGGATATTCACTGCATTTGCCCGTTGTAGGCTGGAAACTGTTGAATTTATTAATGGTGTTTATGAACTTAGGCGTTACGTGGGCCGACCTCTGGGTGGTCCTTCGGTTATGGGTGTTGGTGTTCATCGGGCCTGGGCCGGCATTATGTCTTTGGGGTTTGATTAGGAGGCTTCAGGAGTGCGTCCACTATTGGGTCTGAAGTAAAATGACGAAACTACCCCTGGACCAAATTTGGCCCAAATAGTTTGTCCCCTACTCTCTAAGTCAAGAGTCATTGGCTTGGAGAGTATTTGACGCATGTGTCGCCTGGGACGATGCCATATTATGTTGGTGTACTCGAGCGTTGATGCTGCCTACTAATTGAACCAAACGAATGTCAAGTTATCAACTTGAGTCTACAAGAGCCATTGGGGAAGTACTCAGTCGTCCGAGCCAGATGATGGTCGGGATAATGAACTCGACTCTACTAGAGCCACTGGGGAAGTACCCAGTCATTTGGACCAGATGAAGGTCAGTATTTTAGTCATACGACATGTGCATTCCATGTCTACTACTTGACTCAACATGAGTCTATGGGGGATGTCCCCGGTTGACTGGACTTATTGAGGCCAGGAAGATATAAGTCATACGACATGCGTAATCTATGTCTTCAACATGACTCGACGTGAGTCCGTGGGGGATGTCCCCGGTCGACTGGTCTTGATGAGACCAGGATATAATTCGTATACGGCATGTATAATCCATAGCTTCAACTTGACTCGACGTGAGTCTAAGGGGGATGTCCCCGGTCAACTGGACTTGATGAGGCCATGAAGATATAAGTCATACGACATGTGTAATCCATGTCTAAAACTTGACTCGACGTGAGTCCGTGGGGGATGTCCCCGGTCGACTGGTCTTGATGAGACCAGAATATAATTCGTATACGGCATGTGTAATCCATAGCTTCAACTTGACTCGACGTGAGTCTAAGGGGGATGTCCCCGGTCGACTGGACTTGATGAGGCCAGGAAGATATAAGTCATACGACATGTGTAATCCATGTCTAACTTGACTCGACGTGAGTCTAAGGGGGATGTCCCCGGTCGACTGGACTTGATGAGGCTAGGAAGATATAAGTCATACGACATGTGTAATCCATGTCTACAACTTGACTCGACGTGAGTCTATGGGGGATGTCCCCGGTCGATTGAACCAAATGATGGTTCAAATGACTTTTCATTCTACCTGCTCACGAGACTACTACTAAATGGTCCTAATAAAGGTCCATAGGAATCTTCATACTACCTAACTTGATAATGGTTAGTTAATTGGTTCTCTCATGTGGTCTGAGGGGGAGATGGCAATCTTCCCAAGTACTATGGGTCGATGGCGATCCACTTTTATGCCTAGCCTTAATTTGTGTCCTACTGTGCGGAACATTCGTCAAATGCCTAGCTTGCGTATTAGTCTTGTCAAGTGGCATATTCACTCATTGTCAAGCCTTATAAAGCCAGCCACATGCTATTGTAGGCTCAAGAAACTAAGGAATAACTCCATTCGACAATATCTTGGTTGCGTCGAAAGTATTTCTCTCAATCAATGGTATCAATTCTAGACAAACGCTAATTATAAATGGTACTTCTGAATACAAAATATTAAGAAAGAGAATATAATTTGTATGCATGGATCCTCGGCCCAAATGTTAAATTGGTCCAAAAGTTGGATAGGCCGTTGAATCCTTTGTGTTGGATCCTTCATAACTAATTGTTTACTTATCATCCAGACAAACTAGTTCTTAATAACCGGACTCGACACCAATCCGTCACTACAAGCCTTGTGTGTAGACTGATATGTGACCATATTGCTTAGCGCATGCAGATGGGCCAATCGGCAAGTCAAGGCCAGCCCATGCCCTCACCGACTGATACTCTAATAACATGGAGAATAAAACCTTGCCCTAAATTGCCAAGACAACCAAGCTGAGAAGACTTCTTCGAATCCACAGAATACGGTGAGCCTGACCCGGCAGAACCCCAATACTATCACTCTCGCTTCCTTTCATTTTCCTTTCGATTTCTCTTCTACTACATCTCAACGGACGACGCCACCGAGTGCGGGTACTTCATTCCTCCTTCGCAGTTGAGTAATTTGTCACCAGGCCATTGGGTGTCGAGGAACTCATATTTCCGGTGATTACGGTCATTGCTTTTGGATGATAGAAGTGCATGCTGAATTGTGGTAGTTGGTGGGTGTCAATTGGTTCTATCTCTTTGTTAGAGAAAAGACGAAGGGGAGGGAGAGACATGTGAAGGACGACGAAGCAAACCGGGGAGTGAAATCGGGTCGAAGGAGGGTGAGTTCAGAGAAGTGTGATGTGTTTGCAGGCTAATGGGTTTTTGTTAATATAATGAGTCCTAGTGTCCATATATGTCAGATCAATCGACATGCCACAAACATGGACGGTCTGATTTGGGGTATCAGTACTGGAGATGGCAACCTAATGACTGCAATATGAAGAGATGGAATGCAACGGAGATGTGGGGGAAGTTGAGAGGACTAAGGTGGATAAGCCTTTTGGGTATTTGAATGAGTCGACAATGATGACAAGAGCGTTAGCGACGAAAGTGTAAATCAATGAGGCTCTATTTTGCTGTCGTCGTCATCGTTGTAGACTGTCGGCCTGGAATCTGTGGAGAAGGCTGTCTCAGAATTGAGGATTATGAAAGGAAATTGAGATGCTTAGCCAGGCTACGAACAAAGATACAAAGTCGAAATTCTGAGATATGCCCCCCTGCTATTCGAAAAATTCAAATGGAATTTTTTTTTACTCAATGATAAAGTCCCACTCGACAACACGAGCCGACAAAGCAGATTCATCAAAATGGTCTTCAAATAGCTCATTGGACAATAACTCCAGACGACAGGTCTGAAATCACCCATGCTTACTAACATATTATCTCAGGCATTCATAAAAGGTCGTGTGAAACCCTCATTCGACACGATGAATCAGAAACATAGCTTGTGAGAATAGATGAATCTTGATGTCAGTTTACTTCCTGTCGAGTGAGAACTTGGGAATATGTGTTGCTTGTGTCGAATGAAGCTTCTACTAAGCATTCTTTGCATCTCGTCGAATGTGGTTTTCAACCAAAATTGGGCATGTATGTTCGTCGTGTCAATTGAAACCTCTGCCAAGTCGAGTAGGGCACTTATGTAGTTTTGTCGAATAGGCAGAATTTTGTCTTTGGTCGAGGCTGTTTCTGGTCTTTTGTGTTACAACAGGCGATGTGGGACTTTTGTTCTAATTTTGTGTTTTGTTTCAATTGTTGGATGTGCTTGTCTGGGATTTGGTTTGAGGTCTGTTGATACGGATGACTGTGGGAGGTTGGACGCCCAATAGGTAGGGAGTCGTGTCTCATGGCAAGACTGTTTTAACAGCTTCTGGTGCCCATAGCGGTTGCTGTGCTGTTCTGTGTAGTGCAGTTGATCGAGCTGTAGGCTTAGATTGTTGAATGTGTTTTTCTGGATCTGTCGTGTCATCTTCACTTCCTCAGATGGTGACTGGTTCTGTTTATGCCATAAAGAGTGAGAGGGAAATTGATTTAAATGTGCAAGTTCCAACTGAGGAGCCTGAGCCCATTCTGAAAAAGATGAAGTTTGAAGATACATCCCCTCTCCTGATGGATACAATGGTATCCCCTGTGAAGTGTGGTGGCTGTAACATCAGCATAAAGGTTGAAGATGGGTGACCTTTCTCACCCCACCAAAGAAGCTGTTGACATAGCAGGCCGATTGGTCACTCTGAGGGGTGGTGGTCCGGAGACACATACTGGTACCGCATCGAAGAGAATACACGACATATCACAATGCAAGAATTGGTGAAGTTGTAAGAGGATTTCCACTCTACCAGTCATCCTTGACGCTTTTACTTACTATTCAGGACCTGAAGAGGGTCCATCATGCTACAAAGGAATGAGTTTGACGAATGTCATCAAGGTCATCTCTGAGTCTACTGCCGAGTGGACTTGACTACTGGAGTTAACGAAAGTCTAAGGTCATTATTCCTGACTTCTTTAGTCCTAAAGAGGGTTTGGTTCCTCATACTACCATCCTTACTCTACAAGACCTAACAAAAGTATTGTGTGTCTAATGCCGAATGGACCTCATGGAATTCCAAAATAATTTCACCCTACCTACTAGATGAAGGTCGGTCGATTGAACCTGTCATAGGTTCCAATGATTTTTCATTCTAGGCATGATAAAAGATTCCCTATGTAGTATAGACTCGGCAATGTTAAATTAACGTAGTATGGAAAATCATATGCATGAATTTGCTTGTCTAATGGTATTCCAGTCAAGCTAAGTCTTATTCTAACTCATGTCGAATGGGATTTTAAACAAGTGTCAGGTCTCATACGTGGAGTGTCGAGTGAATACTTTGCTAAATATTAAACTATCATTTAATGTCGATTGTGACAAGCTGTGTGTAGTATTGTTGATTGGGATATTTCTAATAAGTCTTATGTCATACACTGAAAATGTCGATTGTGTCATTCATTACAGTTACCTGGTAAGGTTGATAGGGATGTCCACGCCCAGTCTTTACTCGGGTACTGTCGACCGGGACAATCCTCATGCCAAATTCATTACTCCATCATATGAGGTGAGTAGTAAGGAGAATGGTTCCATTGAAAGGATGCATTTTGCTAATGAAATTGATCCACGGGACTCTAGTCGAATATAGTCTGAATTTGACGACAATCCATTTATGTCTTCTGAAGGAGACATGTATCATCTTAACATCGTCTGAATAAGGTAACACTTCTTTCACGTAGTCTGGAAGTGTATGTAATTATTCTTGGAGGATGGCTAATTAAGTGATCATGAGATATGGTGTTTGCTCATTGCGCGGTATATACGATTAGGGGAAGGATCGTAGATGGTGAGATCTTTGCATGCTATGAATCGCTAGAGCCCCACGGTGGGCGCCAACTTGTAGACACTGGTTTTCGCCCGAGGTCCACAATCGAGAATTTATAGTTGGGGGCGCTAGCGATCCTGCAAAACAAAGGTAGAATGAGCGGGAGTTCTGCCCACCGGTGTGGTGGGTGCCGGGGGCACTCCAACGCCCAAGTCAGTAGTGAAGACGAGCTGTAAGTAATGGAATAGCAAGGCTAGAGACTACCTTGATCCCCATGTGATGCCGTGAGGGCGGAGGGGGTAGGATGGTGATTATATGAATTCTGGAGAGAATGTTCTCCCCCCCTGTCCTCATGGAGCCTTCTTTCTTATATACCTATCTGAGGGTGTGCACTTGATTACTCGTCCGTTGAGTCTTGGTAACGGTCGACTTTATGAGGGATATTCACTGCAATTGCCCGTTGTAGGCTGGAAACTGTTGAATTTATGAATGGTGTTTATGAACTTAGGCGTTACGTGGGCCGGCCTCTGGGTGGTCCTTCGGTTATGGGTGTTGGTGTTCATCGGGCCTGGGGCGACATTATGTCTTTGGGGTTTGATTAGGAGGCTTCAGGAGTGCGTCCAGTATTGGGTCTGAAGTAAAATGACGAAACTACCCCTGGACCAAATTGGCCCAAACAGTTACCATTACATATGTCACATCTCCCCATTGCGTTCTGTTGAGCAAATATGGTATTGCTTGGTTCTGGCATCCAGTGATAATTGTTGGATGGACAACAGGCCTCAGAAAACCGGACAGTTGCTCCAGATTTGGGGTGTATCTTCTTGTAAGGTTCGTAATCTCTCAATCTCCCAGTAGTGTTCCATTTTTCAACCACCTGAAAAAGAAAGAAATAAAAATTACAGATAAAAATAAAGAAAATTAGATACAAGTAATTTAGATAGCTTCAAAATTAATAACTCAAGAAAAATAAGTCACTGGCAACGGCGCCAAAAACTTGACTGGCGTAAACACACACGTATAACGCAAGCGCACATATCGTTCAAGTAGTATAAAAATATCGATCCCACGAGAACTTAATTCCTACTTGTTATTAATTATTGAATCTATTTATTTACAGATATCTAATTGAGAGAGGAGAAGAGAATGATTGCTTGATTGATTTGGTTGATTGTAGATTTGCTAAATAAATAAATAAATAAAAAGACAAAAGAAAATACTAAGGAAAATAACAAAAGACACAAAGATCTAGGATTGTGAATCATTCTAATATCTTTTAAAAGATGAAGTGATTATTTTATGTTTGTGTAATAAATCAGTTTACTAACCCGGAACACTAAATTATGCAAAAGCCTCTGTCGATGGTCAGACGCAAATACCCAGTTTAACCCAATTGAACCATATGTCTATGTCAACCAAATTATCTGGATTCATTAAGTTTAAGTTCCAATTATGGCTACCCCCGCCCGACAGGTATATGTCTATCCTGTAAAGAAATCTATTAAATGGTTATTTATCCTCAAGGAAGATCGTGGGCTATTAAGTCTAAGGCTGAAACCTAAAATCCCTATGTCTAGTTCATTTTAGATTTACCACATCAATCTTATTGGTGATCAGACAACAAGAAGCATTAAGCTTAAGACTTAATAAGTAAACCTTTAAATTACTCAAACTATAAAATAACCTTTAAAACCGGTGATATTAGAATTCATCACAACCCCAGATAACTAACACATAACTAGGGCTAGTAAGAACTTAAAAGTAAAAGACATAAAGTAAAAATACTGAAAATTAAAAGACATAAAGTAAAAGATGAGAAGTAAAATAAAATAAATAATAAAATGCTAAGGTAAAAGGAATTACTTTTACTATTTAGTATTTTAGATATCTCCCATAAAATAATATATAAACTTGTGATTCTTTTTCCAACCAGCCATATAGGCGGTAATCTGATTAAGTTAAATTAAGTCCAACCAGCCATAAAGGCGGAACCAAAATTAAATTACCAACCGACCAATCTTGCGGTATCCTTGTTTAGTCAGGTTTAAACCAGATTAAAATGAATTACCAACCGACCAATCTGGCGGTATCCTTTTTAAGTCAATATTTTAAATAGTGAATATATTATTTTTAAGGGAGATTAATCTAAATAGTAACAGTAAAAGAATTACCTTTCACCCTAACTGGGGAAGCAACCTCCTCATGATGATATAGTAAAAACTGTAAAAAGTAAAAAGTAAAAATTAAATTACTATTATTACAAAAAGTAATTAAAATTATTTACAAAACTAAAAATTAAAAACTAAAAAACTAAAAAAAAACTAAAAGAATCTAGAGAGAGAAACTCTCTCTTTAGATAGAATATAAGAGAGAGAGTGGTGCCCTGAATTCTGAAATCTCGAGCTCAATTTATAGGCCTCGGTAGGCTTCCAGCGTCGCGACGCCAAGGCCTCTGGCATCGCTACGCCAGATTTTGTCGACGTGGCACGCTCTGGTTCGCCTGTTTGAAGATTCTCGATAAGCTGATAAGGTGACACGTGGCGAGGTGGTTAGGCTTCAATTATTATGACACGTGGCGGCTTCTGATTGGTCGATGAGATTTTTATCCGCCACGTGTCAGATAAGGATTAGATATTCAATGATTGATGCTGACGTGGCGGTGATGTGGCGACACGTGGGAAAGAGACTGTCGGCACCGTATGATTGCGACATGTGGCACTTCCTGATTGGCTGATGATGACGTGGCGGTGAGGTGGCAATGTTGACTTGTTGACTTGCTGATGACATGGAAATGACCTGGAGTGACACGTGGCACACGTGGCGATGCGACTGTCGGCACCGTAGGATTGCTGACACGTGGCACGGCGCATGTTAGCAGATCGGTTGTGATGATGACACGTGGCACGGCGCACGTTAGCAAAGTCAAACTTTTCTCAGATTCTGATTTGTGGACCTAGCGCACGTTAGCACTGTTCGGCGCACGTTAGGCGTCGCGACACTGAAAGTCTTGGCGTCGCGACGCGGGAATTTACCAAAATGCCATTTTCGTCCAATTTTCACTGTTTTGGCCCAAATCACCTCCAGAATGTCCTAAAACTTTATTTATCTACAAAATAACACAAAACACATCAAAATATTCACAAAACTCAAGAAACTATACAAAATATTAGGTTAAATGAGTGGGAAATAGTGATAGTTTTACCACTCATCAATGGTCCTCCATAATATGTAAATTGTCCCCCAATTGGAAATTCTGGACTGCACATTCGGCAAAATTGGCTCGGCTTCGTTTTTAACCTTCCAGGAATCATTTCCAAGTGAGAACTGACTTTTCTTTTCCTCTTTTTACGATGCTTTGGGAGTGGTTTCAGGTTTAGCTGCAGAGAATCTTCCTTTATGCATGGCTGTATTATGCTCATAGGTCGCTGCAATGATTCACCCTGCGTGTTTACAACTCCATTTTCTACTATATTTATCCTGTGACATTCTGCATCACCTTGAGGGCTCGGCATGGCTCTGAAAACATTGAAGGTGACTTCTTCATTTTGACCTCTCATTACCAATTCACTTTTGTTTTCTTCTTCTGTTATTGTTTACTCCTGAAATACCACTTCATCTTCTTTACTGCCTAAGTCCTAAGAGGTGTCTTTAAACTCTTTTCCGCTCCTACAGGTTATGAATTGACATTGCTCATTGGGGTTGACTTCAATATCACTCGGAAACACCCATGTTTGTTGATTGACCATGGAAGAAACAAGCAACCCAATTTGCGCTTCTACAAATTTCATATTTGCCTCTATATTGCCCATTCGTGTTTTGATGTTATCCAGCCTTGACTCATTCTTCTCAAACCTATCTGAAGCTGTAGCCACAAAAGTGCTCATGAGGTCTTCTAAGGAAGGTTTCTGCTCAGCTTTTGGATAATTGAAGCCATGAGGAGGTTGTAAAACGTTCTCCATATCAGCATATGAAAAATTCGGATGATAATAATTAGGCATATGACTGCCTCTACAGTTGTTGAAGTTCCAATTATTCACATACTGTACTTGTTCAAATCCTGCTCCTCTGTTGGGTAAAACCATTCTATTAGTAGAAGCTGCTTCAATAGACGATTGGCCCATTTGATTTGTCAATACTGCTAGATGAGTCGTGAGGGATGATACTTGAGCTATCAGTGCACCAACATGATCTGCCATTACTTCTTTTCAAACTCACCTCATACGAAAAATATAAAAAGAAAATAAAAATAAAATAAAATAAGAAATAAAAAAAAAACTTAAGACAAAAATAAAGAAAATAAAGAAAATAAGATAAAAACAAAAATAAAAATAAAATTCTAAATTAAAGCTAAGATTACTTGGTAGTAATATTAATGTGAATTGAACAAACAATCCTCGGCAACGGCGCCAAAAACTTGTTGTGATATTTTATATCGTACCGCAAGTGTACGGTGTCAAGTTTTAGTAAAATCAGAGTTAAGAGTGTCGAACCCATATGAATTATGTTAACTCGCACTAAGTACTACAATTGATAATCCTAACTTTATTCAGAAAATAAATAATAAAGATTTTAATAAACAAATAAAATATAAACATATTTAGATATGAGGAACTAATACGATATAGATTCTGAATCCTGATTTCACCTAGTTGTCACCTATGTATTTGTCATGCTAATTAATCATTGTTCAGTTATATTGTTTATAAGTCAAGACTCCTAAATATTCACTCCCTCAATCGAGTGCCGAGTGAAAATATCATCAACTATAGACTTCGATATCTCTATAAAAATCCAATAGTTAACAACTCATTACGATTTTTGATTCTATATTAACGACTTCAAAGGACTACAGATTCTCTCGAACTCCATAAAATCATAGGTCATATTCTCTAGATCTATTCAAAATCCCCTCTCTCGAGTGATAGATTCTAAACATTCATCATCTTCAATTGTGGCCAACAATCAAGAAGCATTAAACTCAAAAGAATATAAATAAATTAATAAAACTTCATAACAAAATTGATAAACAAAATACAAGGTTCAAGCATCGATTACATCATTCTCCAGAATTAAGGAGTTTAGTTCATGACAAAAGATAAAAACAATAATAAACAAGTCAGGAATCTAATGGAAATCATTAGAGTTCTAAGAAAGAAAAAGAAGATAAAACCCGAATTGAATCTCTTCCTCCTCGGACGTTACCGTCTTAATCTCCTCTTGTTGCTCTTCAATCCTCCTCCTTGGATCTCTAAAAATATTTATTTATGTGTTTTTTGCTCTGTATTAGCCTCCCTCTGAGTATTGGACGAACTGTTATATTTATAATAGAGGTTATGAGTCATTAAACATCTAAAAAAAACCCTGAAATCCTGTTTCTGGTCCGCGGGGGACGCTGCGGCGCCGAACAGTGGGCGCGGAAGCGCCCAACTCTCGGGAAAATGCATGTAAATGATTAGATCTCGTCGAGTAGATACAAATCGATATATTATGGGTCTCATAACTCTTTCTAAATCAAAAGTTATAGCCTTTTTAATTTCAGTGCGCAGCTGATGCATGTTTTTGCTGCTTCTTGAGTCTGATACTCCCGATGGGTGCCGAAATACACGTATTTGCTCCATTCTTGATGATATAATGCTTCCTACAAATAAGACATAAAATAAACTATAAAATACATTAAATGGCTCGAACCATAACAAAATATTAGGCTAAAGATGCTAAAATAAGTGGGTATAAACCACACTTATCAGGTGCCTTCGTAGAAGACATAGCTTCTTTATAGCTTTGAGGCTCATTTTCTAACAAATATGTCAGAAAATCGGATCTGACTCTTAGTCAACCTGATCACTGTCCTTGACAGTATCAACAGATCTTTTGAGAGACTCTTTTTTTTTTCTTTCCTTACAAGGAAATGTCTCTTAAAAAAATATTGCATTCCTTGACTCAATCATCACATTTAGATTGATGTCAGGAATCTCATACTTGTGTACCAAGAATCGATACGCACTACTGTTGCAAGCATATCCGATGAATATACAATCAACAGTTTTGGTTCATATTCCACCTTCTTAGATTTAGGAACCATCACATTGGCAATTGGCAAGACACCCCCACATTTTCAGATATTTGTAGGAAGGTACATAACCTTTCCACAACTCATATGGTGTCTTGTCCAATCTCCTGTGAGGAAACTTGTTCAGAACGTAGTTCGCAGAAAATATGGCTTTCCCCCCACAAGTTCTGAGGTAAACCAGAACTAGTCAACATGGCATTCATCATTTCCTTCAACGTTCGGTTTTTGCACTCAACAATCCCGTTTGTTGAGGAGAATAAGGAGCAGAGGTTTCGTTAATAATTCCGTGCACAGAACAATATTCACCAAATGATGAAACATATTCACCACCTCTATCACTCCTGATTCTTTTGATTTCCTTGCCAAGTTGATTTGCAACTTCTCAGTGTATAAAGCTCTCAATAGTTTCAGCTTTACTCCTCAGCAAATACACTTAACAAAATCTTATGCTTTCATCGATAAAAGTGACAAAGTACTTTTTACTGCCTCTTGTTTGCACAATATTCATTTCACACACGTCAGTGTGTGCAAGTTCCAAGGGTTCAGAACTTCGTTCTATGATGTTCTATGTATTTTTGCTTCAACACATGCCTCACACTTATGTTGGCTATCAATGCAAATTTAGGTATAAGGTCCATGTTAATTAATGTACGCATTGTATCATAATTAACATGTCCTAGCCTCACATACCATACATTTTGTGACTCAATAATATAAGCAGAAGTTTTAGCTTTATTAATAGCACAATTGACAGTCATTGAAAAGGCCCTCAGCGAGGTATCCTTTTCCTACATAGACATCATTTTTGGTCAATATAATCTTGTCAGAAATAAATACAAACCCGAGACCGAGTTCTTCCGAATATCTAGAACATGCAAACATTCTTATATGTAAGCTCCGTTCCGAATATCATTTTCAGAACCACTGTGCCTTGTCTAACCATTCTAAAGGTAGACGAGTTTCCCATTGTCAGATGATCGCCGCCATCGACCTTCTGATACGAGGAAAGCATCTTGCTATCTGCACAGATATGAAGAGTAGCCCAAGTTTCTACCCATCATTCTCTCGGATTCCCAACCAAGTTGGCTTCAGTTACCACTGCTGAGAGATTCATTTCTGAAATCTCATCAGTTAACTGCTAATCTTCAGCGACATAGGCCTAATTTTTCTTGCCCTTGTCTTGAGACTTCTTATTTCTGCAGTCCTTTGTCATATGACCGTTCTTTTCACAGTTGTAGCACTTCCCCTTGAACTTCTTGTTCGCTTGGGAAGAATCAGCTCCACTGTTTCTCTTCTTGCTACCCTTTACAACCTCAATGATGTTGGCCTTAGACTCCATAGTCTTGTAGTTGGCCTTCTCGGACGTCATGTTGTCATGTTCGATTCTCAATCGAACTCCAAGGTCTTCAAGGCTCATCTGCTTCTTTTTGTGTTTCAGATAACTCCTGAAGTCCTTCCATGATGGAGGTAACTTTTCAATTATGGTGGCAACTTGAAACGTCTCACAGAGTTTCATTCCTTCATCCAGTATTTCATGAATGATCAATTGCAGTTCACCCAACTGAGACATCATTCTACCCACGATAAATTTCTTTTGTCCGGCATCCTCGGTTTTGTATTTCTTCTCGAGAGATTCCCAGAGAATCTTCGCAGAAGACATGCCTTAGTACACAATGTACAGGGTATTGTCAAGACCACCCATAAGGTAGTTCTTGCATAGGAAGTCACCAGACGACCATGTCTCTTCTCGCAGTTCCTTGGCTGCCTCTGATTCACCCTCCACAGGACCCGGAGGATCTTTGAGGTACTTAGCCAACTGCAGAGTTGTCAGGTAGAACTGCATTTTGCTCTGCCACTATTTGAAGTTTGCCCCACCAAACTTCTCCGGATTTTCTCCATGAGAGACCGGTACTATGATGTTTCCGCTTGGAAAAATCAACAGGGGTCAATAGGTCTACAAAAGACAAATTACACAACGATCAACAAATGATCTTGTTCAAAGTGATATACTAAGTAACCACTTGTTGTTCTATTGGACGGTGGTTCCAATAAACACAAGTCCTTGAATTTCAACTAAAGTTTCTTTAGAAAAATGAATAAACGAATATTCCCAGATGACGAGGGGGGTCCGGAGTAACCACTTAAATTCCTGACCACTTAGGCTCTTGCCGCCTTTTTGACAGAATATTCTTTAAACACTTTTTCAATAAGATCTTTTAGCAATTCAAACCCAGTATTACACTTATTCAATAGCACAATTTGTATACGATATGTGTAGATATATATGTAAGTGTCAATCAAGATTGGATGGAATTACTTGTGTAAAATTACACTTTAAATTCTCAACCAAGTATGCAACACACAAATAAGTTTCAACTTTATCACTAAGTGTATGCTTGTGATAATTGAACACCCTAATAATAACTTAAATCTATACTACCAAGATTTAATGTGTTTCAGTATATGATTTACTAAGTTAATATTAAATTAATCTAAGTCTTTGCAGTTTATAACAATTTCAGGACAGATTCGTTAGTGTCACGTTCGTATCTACATTCGAACGAGACTGTCCAGTGTGTGTATGTTCGTGTTGAGTTCGAGAACGCGTTCGAACGAAGTGTTCCAGAGAGTTCACGTTCGTGTAGCGTTCGAGAACGCGTTCGAACGGAAGAATTCCAGAGAGTTCACGTTCTTATAGCGTCCGAGAACGCGTTCGAACGGAATGATTCCAGAGAGTTCACGTTCGTATAGCGTCCGAGAACGCGTTCGAACGGAATGATTCCAGAGAGTTTGCGTTCGAGTTGCGTTCAGGACGCGTTCGAAGGTTCTTAGGCAGAAGGCTTGCGTTCGAGTTGCATTTGAATACGCGTTCGAACGTTCTTACGAATTTTCAAATTTTTTCCTTCGCGTGCGTCGGGCGTTCGAACGCAGTACGGGTTTTTCATGCACAGTCTGTATTTTTCCAGAAAATTTTCTTAACTAAGCATGCGATTTACTATTTAACAACACGGGACTGATAAGTTCTTAATATTGTTGGTCATATAGTGTCATTATACAATAAATTAACATGCAACAAACAAATCAAATCCAGAAAAACAAAAGTAGATCTAGTGTGACATGCGTAAACCCTAGAACTTTTAAAATAAGAAAACCTGGTACAGTGACGAAATCTTTGATCCGAGTCGAGATAAATCTTTGTCCTTAAGAACTTATCAACCTCGTCTCGGTGCTCTACGGATTTGTGGCTAATGTCCTCCCAGGATAACCCAGATTCCTCTTGTTCAAGGGGCACACCTTAACAAGATCTTGAACTTGGAATATGGTGGAATACTCTCTGACTCAAGAAAGCAATTAAGACTCTCACTTATAAGATGAAATTCAGATTTCATTTGTATGTATTTAAAGGAACAAAATGACTTCCTTTTATAAGCATGGAATGGTACCTCAAGGACACCCTTTGGGTTAGAGTGCAACCCTCCAAAGGGTTGCACCCCTCCTATGCATCCCTTGAGCATAGGACCATGTTACACACAAATGGAGGACATGTCTCTAAAGGATACCATCCAAAGGACATATCCCTCCTCCATCCAACATTAAATATTTGAATATTTGAAGAATTTACAACAAAAAATAATATTCCATGTTTCAGCAAAAAATCTGATATAATTTTGTTTTTGTTTGTTCTTTTTTCAATTTATGGGGTTGTCACGATATTGCATTATGGCCAGGGCCAAAACTCTGCGCTGGAATTGTAACTATCAAAGGATAAGGACACTATGTAATTCAAAACCCACAGCTATCGTTTTGATCAATAATACATCAGATGAAAGTGTTTTGTGCAGAGATGTACTTACAGATGAAACAAATCTAACGGTGGATATCGTTCAATCGCAGTTGATACACATGCATGTTGGTGATTTGTGTTGCATGGGATCGATTTTGATTATTATTTTTTTTTAAGTAACGATAAGATTACTCCATTATAATAAAAAAAGTCATAGGTACAAATCGTGAAAATAATATTTTTATAAAAAAAAAAAAAAACTATATATATTGAATCTTTTAATCTCATACACCGATCCTTCTTTATTAATTATCAAAATGTCCACAATAGACGTGATTTGGTGGTGTAGGGTTCATGATCTCACATTGCAGGTCCTGAATTTGAATCCGATGTGTTTCTTGTAAGAGTTTGAAATAACCGGGGTTTTTACACCTGTTTCGTTTAAGCCCGGAAAAGATAATTTGACGGTGAGATTTTCAACAATTCAAAAAAAAAAAAAATATCAAAATGGAAATTAGCAAGTAGATTGTCACTATAATTGAATGCCGTATAAGCAACCTCATTCATTTTCAGTTTTTCATTAGCTTGTGTTTCCAGCAAAGTAGTTAATTTGTCTTATTCAGTTGAACTAAATTTTGGGATAATAACAACTGACTCCAAATTTTTGAGTTTTCACAAATAAATAAATGGTAAGTCAATTGTTAACAGATAGGTCCATTTCTAGCTTCCTCCAATGAAATGCCTAAAATAAACTTAATCTTATATTTTTATATTTGAATTTGAAATAGCAACAATCTAATGTCTACTGATGAATTCAAATACTTATAGTACAAGTTAAATATCTCGTGATTTGAAAATTTGCGCATATATATATATATATATAGACAAGACATCTACGTCACTTTTAATAGAGATATATAAATATAGCTAATCATATTTTTAAATGAAATATTATTTTCGGTTCACATGAGAGGGATTTGAACTCGGACTGGCCAACCAATAAACTATGATATTTTTGACAATTAACCTTAATCTTATGTTATATATTCGTACTTGAGATGGTCAAAAAATATCTTTTTGGGGTAATTTGGTTTGGCCATTTTTAGAGATGTTACTGGGATATGGATTTATTTAATAAAATTAGACTAAATATATCATCAATTGTGAAAATATAGGGACCTAAGAGTAAATTGTTCCCTAAAAAAATGTAAATTTACATAAAAAAATATCAGAAATTTTCTATCATGTTGTTGAGTTAAACTATACTAAATTTTTTATAATCTTATTTCATAGGTTCGCTAATTATAATGGAAGGTTAAATTTAATCATATATAAATTATATTCAATAACTATTAATCATTGATAAAAAATTAAGTACAAATACATTCCAAATCTAAATCTCGGTTTTGTTAGCCACTTAGCCCACACAAAGGAGAGAGATGTAGAGATAGAAAGTGATCAAAAAGTTTTTAACAATCAGTCATTGCTAAAATCTACTAATAGCATACACAATGTTAATTTCATTGAATTAAAAAAAAATAACAATTAATTAAGATGAAGAAGCATCATCATCTTTTTGTTGCTTTTGAACCTCATAATCATCTTCAGCTTCAGCTTCAGCTTCTAACAATGAAGATAAACAACAAGGGGTTGAAGAAGAATCATCAGAAGAAAAAGAAGATGTGTAAAAAGATAAAGGAGAAGCAGGAGAGCATGAAGCGGATGAAGATGAAGATGAAGATGATGAACAAGTAATAAAATCACCATTAATATTGTTACTACTACTAGAAGAAGAAGCAAAAGCTAAAGCAACAAGTTGGTCAACAAAAGCATCAACAATGTACCCATGATTGCTTTTCCCATTCATATTCAAAAACCAACACAAAAGCTCTTCAAGATCTTCCCAATCTTTAAGCCCATGAGCCTCCACCATTTCTTCCATTGATTTTTTAAAATCAATGTAAGGATCTTGTGACTCCATTGACAAAACCAAGCTCTCTTTGAAAGGAGTACTTGTAGACGTAGTACTTTTATTAGCTTCTTCAAGAATTGAACTTGTCTCACCAGGCTCAAAAAACAGCCTCTCTGTTGATCTTAAACCTCTAATCACATTCTCTATTGGATCCTCTCTTGGACTTGCTGTTGCTGACTCAAATGATGATGTGTTTGTAAACAAAGTCAAAGATGACTCATGAGTTGTTTCAGAATCTATGTAAGCTGATGAATAATTGTTGTTGTTTCTAAAAGATAGGGTTCTTGGTTTGTGACAAGAAGGCCAAGGCCATGTTGATGTTTTTGTTATGGTTTTGGAGAGAAAAGGAAGCTTTATTTTCTTGCCCATTTTGTGGTTTGATTTGGAAGATTTTAGAAATGAAAATGTTTGGTGTTTAAGCTCTTAAAGCTGTTGTTGATGTTATAAGCATCAAATGATGAGTCAGAAAGGGCTTTGGCTTTATGGGGAAGTGATTTTGATGGAGTGGTGTGGTGACACAAGTGGGGAAAGTTTTTTCCAGGTTTATGTGAATTAATTGTAAGAATTTATTTAATGAAGATTTATATGAATCCCACTTATTTCTTAATCGTTGATCTAATCTGATTCAAGATGGAATAAGGAGAGGGGAGAAAAAGAATAGAAGGGGTGGGTGGGGAGGGGTTTTTTACTTTCATTTTATGGGTATTAAATTTTGAATGTAGTTCACTAGTTGAGCTCTTTCAATATTTATATCTAGTACTTCTTCTGCTGTATCTATAATTTAAACAACTTTTTTCTAGTTCCCCTTTATTTATTTATTTTGTTCTTAACTATCTACTCGTCTTAATTTGATCAAACACATCTATATCTTTGGAATTTGTGTCCCCAAGGAGCGCATCTAAGCGGTTTGAGTTTTAAGATCTTGTTTTTAAGGTCTCAAGTTCAAATTCTCGGTAGCATCATTGTAAGAGCTTGAGACATCACTAGTTTATCCACGTATTCATATAGATGATGTGAGATTTCCCTGATATTCAAAAAAAAAAGAATCTTTGGAATTTGTGTTATTGTATTGTGTAAAATTTAAGTAAATATGAATAAGAACTATTTGATAATTGTGTTAGAATTTTGATCATGAATATGAATAGTTTAATAAATGGGACGATGCATTATGATATATGGACGCGATTAATAAATTATTCAATTCATGCATTTCACACTTACACAATTAGTGATATGATTTCTTAATTAAAGAGATTATATAATTAATAAACAAGTTATAAATGAGTATTAGTATCGTATTGACATGATTACATGGACATTATACATATCATAAATTATTAATATGTTAAGATAATATAATACGAATATGACAAGATTAATAAACAGATTGATATGACACACCTCTACCTATATCCAATATACACAAAAAATGCAAGTGGTGGATGAGATGAAGCTAGATATGGGCAGTGGCGGAAGGATGTTTATGGCTGGCCACCCCCAACTTTTTGAAATTTCTAGAACTTGAAATTCCTACTTTTAAAAAAACATATATATATATATTTTATATATTTGTATTTACTTTTTTTATGAATTTTTAACTTTTCCAAAATCTTATTAAAAAGGGATTCCTTTACACTATTGGATTATTCTATTATATATTTGATGAGTCTTATTAGAAATAGGATCCTTTTTTTTATTTTAACTTATTGCAATCACTGATTTTCTTTCTCAAGGTTACACAAAATCAATCGCAAGACATCCTTAATGCCACGCGTCTTGTTTCATTTCATCCACTAAAATGCGCGCTTATTCAAAAAAATTAATGAGAGATGAAAAATGGCACACTTTTGCTTGAGACTGTGATTTCTTTTTGTAAAGGCAAAAAAATATTGACATGAACGCTCACTAGAGCTCGCCATGCATCAAGAAGATAACTTTACCAGCTTGGACACCATTAATATCGAGTAAGTATTTTTAATTAATGATAATTCAGTAGAGTTAATTGTGCTTAATTAACTCAGCCTTGGGTATGAATCTTTTAGAATTGATGATATCTGTCAATTGGTTGATAAGTTTTTATCAATGTGACTAATTAACAGATAATGATAATACGTATTTGAGAATCATAATGTGTTTGGAGATCCTAAGTTTTTTTAAAAAATCATATATTTCTGATTTATGTCAATGGTTGTCATCACAAATATATTCACTCACTTGTCTACAGAATAATTGTGCCGGTGCTTAATTACTCTTCCAGTTTCCACTGCAACAAAATGGATTATGATTTCCACACCAGATACATTGAGAAAGATATTGCAACCGAAAATTAACATAGAATCAATTATAGATGACTTGAGAGAAACTTCTTTTTTAACATAATTGAATTAGATGTTATAAGATAAATTTATTTTATATTTTCATATATTTTAATGATATATTTATTTTCATTTTTATTGCAATAATTTTATATATTAATAATTTCTAAGCTGAATTTCAAATATTCTTTATGAATTAAACTCGGGAAAAAAATAAATTCAAATTTGAGATATATTTTGACACCCTAAAAAAAAAAATTCTAGTTCCGCCACTTTATATTGGGGGGGAAATTTCTGAGCTATACACAATATAGGCCCTAAATAAAGACCCTAGGAGGACTATCTATTTTTGTATGAATGAATTTAGACTTCCACTACACACCCAAACTATTTTATTATTAATTGACTGTTTAAAAGCCTATGATTAAAACATGTTGGTAATTAACCAAAAAAGATTACTCTCCTAAATCTTTTTATTAGAATAATTTCGGTAGCAATACAAGACCTAGCTCTAGCTAATATGTTGTCCTTAGAAAAAACTTACGAGCAGTTGGATTCCAGTATTGAGTTGAATTTTACTAATTTTTTTTATAATTTTCTATCACACTAGTTTTAATAATAATAATATATAGTTAAAATTCAATTATATTTAGATTATTATCTAATATCTAAGAATAATAATTTATAAAAACTCAATACAAAAATCAATTCAACATAACATATAATAAGTTTTGTTTAGACTATGCTTAAGATAATTTGAGGAATTTTGCACCTATGCTTAAGGTAATAACGTGGCACATCAATTTATTTTAGAATCCAAAAAGTAAAAAGGCCACACCTATCAAATCCTTGATATTAATTAGATTATGTAGTTTCCATAATTTTCATAATGCTATCCCAAGGGTATTTCATATTATTGATTCAAATATGTAATTTTTAATATTAAATATAAAACTTAAATCATTAAACATACAAACTCTGTCAATAAATACGAAATTTTTCAAAACATGAAATTAGTTACATGTTTATCGATAAAATTTGTATGTTTAATGATTTAAGTTATATGTTCAATATTTAAAATAGCATGTTTATATTCAAAAATATTTGATATTTTATGTATCATAGTGGCCCCATAATTAGGATCAAAATCTTTTGCCCAAATTGGTGTCCTTATCAACCAATATAAGGATAAATTGTTACATAAACCTGCCAAATAAACAAAAAAAAAAAAAAAAAATGGCAATCACAAAATCTTCAAATTGTAATCATGCAAAATTCAGACCTCGACTGTTTCCCTTGTTAGAAAATTGATTTTGAAAAGTTAGAAGTTAATTTTGGTGTTTTGTAGTTTTTTAAAATTACTGTTTGTAACTTCAGAGTTTGAGAATTAGTTTTGCCGTTAATACAGTTTTACATAAGTCCCCACATATAAACGTAATCAGTAATTCAGCTAAATGATGATATGTGTACATTTAAATCACATACTATAAAAATAAAAAATTGAAAAAAAAGGAAAATGATGAGCGGAAAATATATCAATATTTACCGCCCCTTTAACTTAATATTTTGTTTAGTTTCTCGGGTTTGATGAACGTTTTAATATGTTTTAGTTCATTTTGCAGATAAAATAATATTGGGACTTAATGAAATCATTTAGGATGAAATATGAGTCAAATAAAGGCAATTATTGGACTTGATATTTTAATTTTGGACATTGGAAACTTGAAAGGGCATTTTTGACGAAGTGCAGTTTTGGAAATTCCAGTTTTGCGCATCTGTCGTATTTTGGGCATAACTTTTTACTCCGATATCGGATCGAGCTGATTCAAGTTCCAGATTAAAGAAGACTCAAAGATCTACAGCTTTGAAAGATAAAATAATTTCGAATTCTGAAGATTTCATGCCGGAAATTGATGAACCATCCAGAAGTGTGTTGTGTGTAATTATTAAAGTCACTTTCAATCATTTTCAAAGCAAAAAAATAAATTAATAAATAAATAATAAAAATTATCAAATCATCACCAAACATGATAAGAGATTAGTGGAGCAATTAATAATGGATTTGGTGGAGCAATTAGAGGAGCAATTAGTGGAGCAATTAATAATTGATTTGGTGGATGATTTGATGGAGGTAAAATTTTGCCTATAAATACCAAGCCATTTCATTTGTAAAATTCATACTTTCTTCTAAGGAAATACTTAAGAATACTAATAAGATTGTATCTTGTTTGTTTATTTACAGCTTTTAGTAATTAATTTCCGCTTTCGCACTTTCTTTTCTTTACTTTTCAGTTTTTACTTTCCGCAATTTACTTTTACGCACAATACTTTTCTTTCTTTAATTTTCAGTTTTTACTTTTCAGTAATTTACTTTAAGCAATTTACTTTTCACCATTTAATTTTCAGTATTTAATTTTCAGTATTTTACTTTATGTCTTTTATTTTATTTAAGTTTTTTTTACGACCCGTAAATATGTGTCGTAACTAAGCCAGTTATCTGGGGTTGTGATGAAATCCAATATCACCGGTTTATAAGGGGTTATTTTATAGTTTGGGTAATTTAAAGGTTTACTTATTAAGTCTTAAGCTTAATGCGTCTTGTTAATTGGCCACTAATAAGATTGATGTGGTAAATCTAAAATAACTTGACAAAGGAATTTTATGTTTCAGCCTTAGACTTAATAGCCCACGATCTTCCTTGAGGATAGATAACCCTTTAATAGATTTCCTTACAGGATAGACATATACCTGTCGGGCAGGGTAGCCATAATTGAAACTTAAACTTAATGAATCCAGATAATTTGGTTGACATAGACATATGGTTCAATTGGGTTAAACTGGGTATTTGCGTCTGACCATCGACATAGATTGTTGCATAATTTAGTGTTCCAGGTTAGTAAACCGATTTATTACACAAACATAAAATAACCACTTCATCTTTAAAATGATATTGGAAGAAATCACAACCCTAGATAATTTTTAATATTGAATTTTCTTAAAACCTACTTTCGAACAATTTTATTTACTTGTTTTCAAATTTAGAATCGTCACCATTTCAAATCAATCAAACAACCTGTTAGATACTAGTAATCATTTGACCTCATAAAATTAATAGATTAGATATTAAGTCCCCGTGGGATCGATACTTTTTATACTACTTGAAAGATACGTGCGCTTGCGTTATACGTGTGTGTTTACGCCGGTCAAGTTTTTGGCGCCGTTGCCGGGGACTTATTTATCTTTCACTATTAGTTTTAGGGTTAGATACGTTACTTGTATCTAATTTCTTTTTACTTATTGTTTTTGTTTTCTTGTGTTTCAGGTTCTCAGAAACTACATGAGACGAACCAGAAGCTTTGAACTTCGACCGCTTGACCCAGAAATTGAAAGAACCATCAGACAGTTGAGAAGGGAAAGGCGAGAAGGCCAAGAAGCTTTAGTCAACATGGAACCTGAACCTTTGAACGTTACACCACCAATTCCCATTCGAGACAGAACCATTCCGGTAGTTGACAGACTCATTTCTTGCATTGTACTTCCTCCCTTACCAGCAAATGCAGGTGACATCAAAACATGCATTCAGATGATTTAGCAGTCAGTTCAGTTCGGGGGGAATGCAACTGAAGATCCTAATGCCCACATCAGCAACTTCCTGGAAGTTTGCGGCACTTTCAATTACAACCGAGAAGCTGAAGAAGCAATGAGATTGCGTGTTTTCCCATACTCCTTGAAGGACGGAGCTAAAGCTTGGCTACATTCACTACCAGCAGGTTCCATCACAACATGGAACACTCTAGCCACTAAATTTCTTGCAAAGTACTTTCCACCAGCCAGAACCGGAAAACTGAGGAACGACATCACATCCTTTGTACAACAAGATTCAGAATCCCTCTGCGAAGCTTGGGAAACGTATAAAGATTTGCTCCGGAAATGTCCTCACCATGAGATTCCAAAATGGCTTCAAGTCCAAACATTCTATAATGGGCTTTCTGGAATAATGAGAACCACAATTGATGCTGCTGCTGGAGGAGCTTTAATGGCAAAAGGAGAAGATCAAGCCTGAGACCTAATCGAAGAAATGGCCAACAACAATTCCTTGTGGCCAACAGAAAAGAGCATGATCCAAAGAATTGCAGGAATTTATGAAAGTGGAGCCAATACAACAGTCAACACCAAGCTAGATCATATATGCAAATTCATGGAGACTCTTACCACTGGATCCACAAGTTCACCATATGGAGGAATACCAGAGTCAAACCAACTTGAAGAAACGGTGAATTTTGTCAACAATTTCAACAGACAGTGGAACAATCCTTATTCCAACACCTACAACCCAGGGTGGAGGAATTATCCTAATTTTTCATGGAGCAACAATTCAGGCCAACAACGGAACTATCCACCGCCTGGATTCCAGCAACAGAACAAAGGCCAGGAGCATGCAAATGAACCAGGAATAGCAGAAGTCCTGGCTCAGTTAAGAAAGTACGATGCCATATTTCAGAGCCAATCAGATTCCATCAAAGCACTGGAGAATCAAATCGGCCAACTGGCCAATGCTCAGAGTTACAGACCACCAGGAAATCTTCCCAGCAACACAGAACCCAATCCAAGGAACCGAGGGAAGGAGCAATGTCAAGCCATTACTTTGAAAAGCGGTACTGAAATCAACAAAGATGTTGGAATCAAGATGTCACAAGAAGAAATTCCAAAAGAAGCTGAGAAACAGATGGAGGAAAAAGAAGCAAAGGAAAAAGAACCAGAAAGAATCATTCCACCTCCACATTTTCCTCAGCGCCTTCAGAAAAACAAATTGGACAAGCAGTTTGCTCGATTCCTGGAGGTTTTCAAAAAGCTGCACATCAACATCCCATTTGCAGAAGCTTTGGAAGAAATGCCCATTTATGTCAAATTCATGAAAGACATTCTTTCACGAAAATGGAGATTGGGAGACTACGAAACAGTAGCATTAACAGAAGAATGCAACACCATTATTCAGAGGAAACTTCCCCCGAAGTTGAAAGATCCTGACAGTTTCACAGTTCCATGCACCATTGGAGAACATTACATCGGTAAGGCTATATGTGATTTAGGAGCCAGTGTTAACTTGATGCATTTTTCTATTTACAGGAAACTACAGATTGGAGAAGCAATGCCTACCTCAGTTTCATTGCAACTTGCAGACCGAACACTCACATTTCCAAGAGGTGTTGTTGAAGATGTGCTGGTGAAAGTAGACAAACTAATTCTCCCAGCAGATTTCATCATCCTTGACATGGAAGAAGACAAAGAAATACCTATCATTCTTGGGAGACCATTCTTGGCTACAGGTAAAACTGTGATTGATGTGCAAAAAGGAGAACTGACCATGAAAGTGCAGGACCAAGAAGTGACCTTTAATGTTTTCAAAGCCATGAAATTCCCGAGTGATGAAAAGGAAGAAGAATGCTTCAGAGTTGATGTTGTTGAAAGTATCGTTCAAAATACTGAGCCAAATCCCACAGATACACTTGAAGCTTGCATCACCAACATGACTGACATCGAGCTAGATGCTGAAATCCTGGAATGTATCAACTACCTTGACAAACAATTCCGATTCAAAGCAACACCACCAGTTGAAAGTTTGGAACTGCCAAAGAAAGATCGAATCAAGCCTTCGATTGAAGAACCACCACAGCTGGAGCTGAAGTTACTTCCGAGCCATCTCAGGTATGCATTTCTTGGAAACTCTTCTGAATTACCTGTTATTATTTCTTCTTCACTAACATTGGAGCTGGAAGAAAAGTTGTTGAGAGTGTTACGAGAGCACAAGAAAGCCATTGGCTGGACTATAGCAGACATTCGAGGCATTAGTCCATCATTTTGCATGCACAAGATCCTGATGAACGATGAGTACAAACCCACAGTGGAGCATCAACAGAGACTCAATCCAATCATGAAGGAAATCGTGAAGAAAGAAATCATGAAATGGTTAGATGCTGGCATCATTTACCCCATCTCAGACAGTAGTTGGGTGAGTCCTATGCAGTGTGTGTCGAAGAAAGGAGGAATTATTGTAGTCACTAATGAAAAGAACGAATTGATTCCGACAAGAACGATGACTGGATGGAGAGTATGCATGGATTACAGAAAGCTGAACAAAGCCACGAGAAAGGACCATTTTCCTTTACCATTTATTGACCAGATGTTAGACAGACTGGCAGGACATGAGTTCTATTGCTTTCTGGACGGATATTCAGGGTACAATCAGATTTCCATCGCACCAGAAGACCAGAAGAAAACTACCTTTACATGTCCCTATGGTACTTTTGCTTTCCGCAAGATGCCATTTGGATTATGTAATGCCCCTGCCACTTTTCAGCGTTGCATGATGGCCATATTTTCAGACATGCTGGAGCAGAGTATGGAGGTTTTCATGGATGACTTTTCTGTGTTTGGAGATTCTTTTGACCATTGTTTGTAAAATTTGGAACATGTGTTACAAAGGTGCGAAGATACAAACCTGGTACTCAACTGGGAGAAATGTCACTTCATGGTGCAAGAAGGCATTGTTTTTGGACACCGGATCTCACAAAAGGGGATTGAGGTAGACAAAGCAAAGATAGAGACAATTGAAAAACTACCTCCACCAACATCAGTTAAAGGTATTCGAAGTTTTCTTGGACATGCAGGTTTTTACAGGAGATTTATCAAAGACTTTTCCAAAATTGTAAAACCTCTTTGCAATCTTCTGGAGAAGGATGTGCCTTTCAACTTCACCAAAGAATGCCAGGAAGCTTTTGAAATCTTAAAACAGAAGCTAGTATCCGCCCCCATCATTGTAGCACCAGACTGGACCCTTCCATTTGAAGTGATGTGCGATGCTAGTGATTTTGCTGTAGGTGCAGTTTTGGGACAACGTAAAGCAAAGATTTTCCACACCATTATTCCAGCAGAACTCTAAATGAAGCTCAACTCAACTACACAACCACCGAAAAGGAGTTGCTCGCAGTTGTGTACGCTTTTGACAAATTCCGCTCTTATCTGTTGGGTCCCAAAGTGGTGGTCTACACAGATCATTCAGCAATCAAATATCTGATCACGAAGAAAGATGCCAAACCCAGATTGATCCGTTGGATACTTCTTCTGCAAGAATTTGACGTGGAGATAAAAGATAGGAAAGGAACAGAGAATCATGTGGTAGATCATCTATCGAGGCTCGAGAATGGAGAAACAGCTGACAAAGATCTGTCAATCAAAGAAACTTTTCTAGATGAACAACTTTTTGCCATAAAACAACAGGAAGTCCCTAGGTATGCTGACTATGTCAACTACATTGTGTCAGGAAAATGGCCGTTGGAATGGACAACTCATCAATGGAAGAAGTTCTTCAAAGAAGTCAAGCACTATGTCTGAGACGAGCCGTACCTGTTCAAACGGTGTGCTGATCAACTACTGAGACGATGTGTTCCACATGAGGAAATCAACAGTGTTTTGCAACACTATCATTCATCACCATATGGCGGACACTTCAGCGGAAACAAAACTGCAGCCAAAGTCCTACAATCAGGTTTGTTCTGGCCCACTATTTTTAAAGATGCTTATCTTTTTGCTTTTCAATGTGACAGGTGCCAGAGAATGGGAATATTTCCAGGAGAAACGAATGACCGTTGCAAAACATTCTAGAAGTGGAAATATTCGATGTATGGGGTATTGATTTCATGGGACCTTTTGTTCCATTATTCGGAAACCTGTACATCCTGGTTGTTGTAGACTATGTCTCCAAATGGGTTGAAGCAATTGCACTACCATCCAATGATTCAAAAGTCGTGATCAAATTCCTGAAAAAGAATATTTTCACTCGGTTCGGAACACCTCGTGCAATCATCAGCAAAGGTGGCTCACATTTTTGCAACAGATACTTCGATGCACTCCTATCCAAATACGGAGTTACTCACAAGGTTGCCACAGCTGACCATCCACAGTCAAATGGACATGTTGAGGTTTCAAACAGAGAAATCAAAAGAATCCTAGAAAGAACCGTTGGATCAACAATGAGGGACTGGTCAACAAAACTAGATGATGCATTATGGGCCTACCGAACAGCTTACAAGACACCCTGTGGGACACATGAATCTGGGGCGACGAATGCTGTCCTGGGCTTGCGGCCCGGTCGGGAGTACGGAGTAGCCACGGGGGACTAAACCGGAGAATAATGGAGTCGCCACCCGGTGTGAACCGGGAAAATGAGATTTAAGGCCGCACTCACCCCTCGCAAGGGAAGACCTCAAACCGTTGGGTTCGGAATGGTCCCTTACTTATGCCATTTGTAATGAAAGGATTTACATAATAATTTAATCAGGCTTAAGTAACACTTATTCCTAAGAATATCATGCTTCTATATTCATGGGTACAAAATAACACTCATACATACATTTCGCATATATCTCATATCTAATAACACATGTCTAACAAAATACCTCAAAGTAACAATGAACATACAACTTCATTCAGCATATCATATTCATGAAAACACAAGCATACATAATATCCGCACAAGCATACATGTGAGCACTCTTCCAAGTGATACGTGGAATTGTATCCCAAGTACAGACCGCATTACCGTCCATTCGGAATCGGCTACGGAATTTATGTCTGGGTTTCCATCCGATATATCACAAGAAATAATACTCCAAAGTCATCATGGCATAGGCATATGAATCGTAATGCGTTAAATCAAGACTAAGGCAAACGACGCAACTAATGGAATAAACATGCTTTTCATTATTATGTGCACAAAGATAAGAATGACTATGTGTGGTTCCATAAAAATCACCTAAGAAACAATTATACGTGGCATGTGATGAATATGTCTCAGTTCAGTGTGTTCGCGTTCGTGTAGCGTTCGTAAACGCGTTCGAACGGAAATGAAACAGAATGCTCGCGTTCGTATGGCGTTTGTTAACGCGTTCGAACGGAAACGAAATAGAATGCTCACGTTTGTATGGCGTTTGTTAACACGTTCGAACGGAAATGAAACAGAATGCTCACGTTCATATGGCGTTTGTTAACGCGTTCGAACAGAAATGAGACCTGATGCATGATAAGGCAAAATGTATGCGCGTTCGAGTTGCGTTCGTAAACGCGTTCGAACGGGAACAGACCTGATGCATGAAATGGGACGCAATACATAAACAACAAAATAAAGGGGCGCGGCGAAGTACTGCCGTAAAGGTGGCCTTTTGGGGCTCTTGGTCTCTCAAAGAGAGGACCTTTAGACCAACATACTAAGCCCATGCGCGTCACATCACACATACAAAAATAGAGCCAATCATATCAAAACCAAGTATGCCCGATTGAACACATCTTACATCCATTCCGAACACACATCAACCGGCGCGGCAAAGCATCGTGGTAAAGGGTTTTAACCCCTCCCCATAAGGGATCTTTCATTCCACTTACTAAGCCCATGCGCTTGATTGAACCATGCATAAAAAAATAAAATCAATAATATCAAACTAAGTATGCCTGATTGAACGTATCTTGCATCCAACCGAACACACATCAACCGGCGCGGCGAAGTAGTGTCACAAAGGTGGCCTTTTCGGCTCTTCGTCTCTCAAATAGAGGACCTTTGGACTAACTCACTAAGCCCATGCGCTTGATTGAATCATGCATAAATAAACAACATACAGAATTCAAGTGACGACAAATAAATAATAAAAGCAACACAAAACAAGAGAATGTGCCGTTTACTCAAGCGGTACATGGAGTTGTGTCCCGAGTACAGATCATATTACCGTCCATTCGGAATCGGCTATTAAATTTATGTCCGGGTTTCCATCCGATATACCGCGAGAGTTAACACATTTCTCATTCATCCCATACCCACAACACACATCATACATAAACAGGATTCAACGAATAAGTAAAATATAATCCAAAATAAGCAACAAAAATCACGTAGAGATGGGTGTGAAAAGTACCCTCAGGTCTAACCTTTTAAGCCGTCTCTCGGACTCGCGTTTCACGAAGATCGGAAGGGGTAAAGCTCCGCAACTTTTCTGGTTCACTGGTTCAGCGTCCTAGCTCACTGCTTTGCTGTTTTGCTTGCGGTTCGAACTCCGTTCTGCTCCTGTTCGGCCTCTGTTTTGCTGCTCACTGCTCGGGCCACCTGTTTTAACGTTTTCAATGAACTCTTCCAAGTTTGTGTGGGTTCTTAGTGCAGTTGTATGTGATTATTTTTAAGATTATCTATGCAGTTTTTATGTTACTATTTTTTTAAGGATTTGGGCTGCTGTTTTAAGGTAATTCAGGGGCTGTTTAGGCGTGCTTTAGGGGGCTGGTTTTGAGTGTTTATTAAGTGGTGTTTCAGTGGTGGTAAGGGTTGTATGGGGGGATGTGTTCTTTGGTGGTGATAGGGGGTGTTGTGAATCGGCTAAGGAGGGGGGATGGTGGATGTATGGTTCTCGGCCAGAGAGAGTGAGATGAAGATAATTATTCTTTACTTGTTATAGTTCTAATGCCGTCAATTGTAAGAGATTAGAGAGAGTTGGGTGTGAATTATATGTGTCTGAAGAAAAAAATGGCTTTGGTTAGGGGTTGTTTATATAGAAGATGTCTAGGGTTTTCTTCTTGTCTCACAAGGAAATGATTTGGTATTCAATTAGGATTTCCAAGAAAGGTATACACAAGATTGAGGGGGGACAAAATATTTTAAATTAGGAAGTTGTAATATTTAATTTGTGTTGGTTTAGGAATAAAAATATTTTAGATTGGTAATTATCTTATTAGATTAGGAAGTCAAATATATGATTGGCTTTAATTGGTTAGGATTGATTTTAATTAGGTATATCTTCTTTTTAGTTTTAGTATATAATATATTCAAATTATTTAAATTAGGCATGATTTTAGTTTAAGTTTGGTAAATGTTTTAAATATTTTATTTAATGTTTAATGATTAAATTAATAATTATTTATTTAATTTGGGATGTGTTTTATGGGCTTTGGGGGGCTAAATGGGCTGGGGTGTGAGGCTAGCAGCAAAACCAGAATTACCGACACCGTTCGAACGCTTCCTCGAACGCGACACGAACGCCCGCAATCTGTTTGCCGTTCGAACGAAATAACGAACGCAGCACTACGAAGACAGTGAGCTTGTTTATTCTGAATTTCCCCTTCCGATATCCGTTTCTCGCGGCTTTCGTGACTCAAAAGGTAGTGCCTCCAAATGAGACTCATCATCGGGTTTCACATGCAAAAATGCAATGCCTACAGTCGCCCCCACTTTGATGGGGCTTGTGCAGTGTGTGACAGTGACAGTCCTATCAAAGTCTATGCAATGCATTTTTACTTACCTGGCTAGCTAGCTGTCTCGAGCTGAGCTGATACTGCGGTGGACCTCGATCCTGAGACGCATCTCGATACTGCTGATGATGTGGGCATCGATCCTGGGACGGATCCCAATAGCTGCAACCGACAACGGGGGCCTCGACCCTGGGACGCATCCCAATACCGCTGACAAAATACGGGCCTCGACCCTGGGACGCATCCCGAAAATAATGAGGACGATCGTGGTAAGAGGCGTAGGATTAATCTGGATCTTAACCTTTAATTTCCTGTAGAATTTCAGCTAACCAGGTATTATTTTCTAAACTCTTCTTCTACTTTTAAGACATTGGGGACAATGTCTCTTAGGTTTGGGGGAGAGAATTAGTTGATCAGTACCTTGTTATTAGTTTGTGTGTTGTTTTTATTTTTAGTCCAAAATTTTTCGAAAAATACAAAAAAATTGAAATTTTTTCAAAAATTACAAAAATATTTTGCGTTTTTGTGTTTTTATTTTGACTAAAATGGTGAAATTTGTAAGAGATAGCTGAGTAAGGAGTTTCCACTCTTGAGACGTATCTCAAGCCTATTTTCGAAATAAGTTAATTTTTGTTTATTTCCTTTTGAATTATTTAATTTGTGAATTCTCCATAAAACAGACTAAAATGGATCTTCATATGCTCAGTTGACATGTATTATCAACATATATAGTAACATACGGACATGAGCTAAAATTGAAAAGTTTGTAATATTCAGTGTTCTAGTTTAATTAGAGGAAGCATCTCAAAAAGTAATGGAGTAAAAAAAAAAAAAACGTCGGAGATCCGAGTTATTAAGTCTGTAAGGGTGTTTTAACACCTAGTGCCATAAAACCAACTGGTTTGGGAGTCACTGGCCCAAAGCTCGTTACATGGATCAAAGATGCTGCAAAAATTTATATATCTGAAGTCTGAGTAATTAAGTTCGTAGGGGTGTCTTAACACCTGGTGCCCTAAAGCCAACTGGTTTGGGAGCCACCGACCCAACACTCGCTACATAGATTGAAGATATTGTATATAAATAAAAAATAGAGAAAAATTAAAGAAAAAAATCTGAAAAATCAGAAAAATTATTCTATTGCTACAAAAAGGTGTGAAATCTGATAGAACTTTAGGACAAAAATATTACTCTCTTATCAACTGCACTTATGACTGTTGTGGGCAAAAATGAGTTGATTAATATTTTGTCGACTGTGTATATGGAGAATGGTAAAAATAATCGGAGAATTTACTTATTCGGTAATTTAGAATGAAACAAAACAACTATTGATTTGGAGTAGATGTTTCACCTGATTAGTCACTAACTTCTTTATTATCTTTTCTCTTGTCTTTTTGCTTTTGTGTGCATTAGTTTCACTACCTTTTTACTTTTGTAAAACGTTTGTGGGTATCGTTGCTGTAGGCCCTCACGAGACTATAACTCGTCCACTAGGGACACCAATGGGTTTAAAGGCTTGTTGCATATGCTAAATGCAACTGTGATCCCTACGAAAGTGGCTTAGTTTAATTTTAATTGTTTATTGTATTTTATTTTATTGTTTTGCTCGAGGACTAGCAAAATGTTAGGTTTGAGGGTGTGATGAGCGGAAAATATATCAATATTTACCGCCCCTTTAACTTAATATTTTGTTTAGTTTCTCGGGTTTGATGAACGTTTTGATATGTTTTAGTTTATTTTGCAGATAAAATAATATTGGGACTTAATGAAATCATTTAGGATGAAATATGGGTCAAATAAGGGCAATTATTGGACTTGATATTTTAATTTTGGAGATTGGAAACTTGAAAGGGCGTTTTTGACGAAGTGCAGTTTTGGAAATTCCAGTTTTGCGCATCTGTCGTATTTTGGGCATAACTTTTTACTCCGATATCGGATCGAGCTGATTCAAGTTCCAGATTAAAGAAGACTCAAAGATCTACAGCTTTGAAAGATAAAATAATTTCGAATTCTGAAGATTTCATGCCGGAAATTGATGAACCATCCAGAAGTGTGTTGTGTGTAATTATTAAAGTCACTTTCAATCATTTTCAAAGCAAAAAAATAAATTAATAAATAAATAATAAAAATTATCAAATCATCACCAAACATGATAAGAGATTAGTGGAGCAATTAATAATGGATTTGGTGGAGCAATTAGAGGAGCAATTAGTGGAGCAATTAATAATTGATTTGGTGGATGATTTGATGGAGGTAAAATTTGCCTATAAATACCAAGCCATTTCATTTGTAAAATTCATACTTTCTTCTAAGGAAATACTTAAGAATACTAATAAGATTGTATCTTGTTTGTTTATTTACAGCTTTTAGTAATTAATTTCCGCTTTCGCACTTTCTTTTCTTTACTTTTCAGTTTTTACTTTCCGCAATTTACTTTTACGCACAATACTTTTCTTTCTTTAATTTTCAGTTTTTACTTTTCAGTAATTTACTTTAAGCAATTTACTTTTCACCATTTAATTTTCAGTATTTAATTTTCAGTATTTTACTTTATGTCTTTTATTTTATTTAAGTTTTTTTTACGACCCGTAAATATGTGTCGTAACTAAGCCAGTTATCTGGGGTTGTGATGAAATCCAATATCACCGGTTTATAAGGGGTTATTTTATAGTTTGGGTAATTTAAAGGTTTACTTATTAAGTCTTAAGCTTAATGCGTCTTGTTAATTGGCCACTAATAAGATTGATGTGGTAAATCTAAAATAAACTTGACAAAGGAATTTTATGTTTCAGCCTTAGACTTAATAGCCCACGATCTTCCTTGAGGATATATAACCCTTTAATAGATTTCCTTACAGGATAGACATATACCTGTCAGGCGGGGTAGCCATAATTGGAACTTAAACTTAATGAATCCAGATAATTTGGTTGACATAGACATATGGTTCAATTGGGTTAAACTGGGTATTTGCGTCTGACCATCGACATAGGCTTTTGCATAATTTAGTGTTCCAGGTTAGTAAACCGATTTATTACACAAACATAAAATAACCACTTCATCTTTAAAATGATATTGGAAGAAATCACAACCCTAGATAGTTTTTAATATTGAATTTTCTTAAAACCTACTTTCGAACAATTTTATCTACTTGTTTTCAAATTTAGAATCGTCACCATTTCAAATCAGTCAAACAACCTGTTAGATACTAGTAATCATTTGACCTCATAAAATTAATAGATTAGCTATCCAGTCCTCGTGGGATCGATATTTTTATACTACTTGAACGATATGTGCGCTTGCGTTATACGTGTGTGTTTACGCCGGTCAGAAAACAGATTTTTATTCATGAGAAAGTCTTTGATAAATCATGTATTTACACTCATTTAATAAAATTAATTATGTCATCTACATATTAAAATTTATCATATTTAATATAAATATCACACACTACAAGAAATATGATTTTTAACATCCAAAGATTTAGCGTCGTTATATGTATCATTTAGCATTGAAAAAATCAAGCGACACTAAAATAATAATATCTTGTGTCGACAAGAAATGTGACACTAAATTACAATATTTAACGTTACTAACGTACTTTCGACTCAAAAAAGTTAAGGGATTTAGCGTCGATACCTAATTGTCAACACTAAATATGAAGAATTGTCAACATTTAGCTTCACCCTTAGGTAGGACGCTATATGTTCATATTTTAGCGTCGCATATGAAGTTGGCGACGCTAAATGTACATATAATGTCGACTATTTCTAGCGACGCTAAAAATGGGTGGAAGACATACCAACTAGAAAAAATGATCACAATGTTGTGTGCAATTTCTCAAAAGAAAATATTTTTTTCTACGTTTGGTATGTCAAGAGCTATAATAAGTGATGGTGGATCTCATTTTTGTAATAGGCCTTTTGAGGTATTAATGAAGAAATATGGGATAACTCATAAAGTTGTCATTCCTTACCATCCCCAAACTAGTGGTCAAGTTGAATTAGCCAACAAAGAGATCAAAGGCACCCTAAAGATTGTTAACCCCCAATCGTAAGGATTGGTCAATCCGATTAATCGATGCTTTATGGTTATATAGGACTGCCTACAAATCTCCATTTGGTACGTCTCCTTACCATCTAGTAAATGGGAATACATGTTATCTTCGGGTAGAACTATAACATAAAACATTATGATCTTTGCGTAAATTGAAGATTGTATGCTTATGAGAATGCAAAAATTTATAAGAAAATAATGAAATTACTGCGTGATAAGCATATAAAAAAAAAAGAAAGAAAGAATTGCTTGAAGATCAAAAAAATCATACTTTATGATTTTAGACTCCACCTCTTCCCCGACAACTTAAATAAAAATGGACCGGTGCTTTTATAGTCAAGCATGTGTATCCTTATAGTGCCGTTGATATTATGAATCCTAATGATGGTTCCATTTCTAAGGTCAATGGCCAAATATTGAAACCATACTTGGAGAATTTTGCACCAGAGGTCACATGCATTGGCTTGTGTGAGTGTGACACTTCCTATACTTGATCATTTTAATTAGGCATATTTGTGCTCCTATTGAAAAATCCAAATTGTTTCCCTTAAAATCCAAATCCAACAATACAGTCTCGGGAATCTGACAACCATGTTTGCCAATTCGTAAGAAAATTGGATGATAAGCATATCTCCGGCCCATAGAGGGCATTCAAGCCGTTATTGGACGTAAAACTAGAGGAAGATGTGAGCCACAATCACAAATACCAGTACATATTATCCAAATTCCCTTAAAATCCAAAACAAGTTTACATGTTTTATGTTAATTTATGTGTTTAGTACTTTATGGTGTTTTAATTTTTATAATTTCTCTCTTTTAATTACTGTATTTAATTCGCATATTCGACGATGGAGAGAGACAACTAGCCCATCACAATGCAAAGTTCAACAATGCAATTGGGACTATTGTTTGGTGTAACTCTCCCCAGCAATACATATGTTGGACGAAGATATATGAGCGGACGTGCCACAATTTGTTCGCGGTATTGTTAGACAATATCAATTCAAACATCAATTTTTTTAAATGATACTTCTAACTATTGTGTCTATTTGTGCAGAAATGGTTCAACATTGACTTGACTGCTCCGAATATGGTCAAGTACGTCGACCATTGCATGGGAAAGTCATACTCAAACTACCGCATGAAGAAACTGAAGCCCATCTTAGACGAGGTTGGTGCGACTGGTGCTATTTCCCATCGGCTGCATGACATCAGTGGGGGGGGTTGAGCGTATCTGTGCGACATGTGGGCTTCTGAGAAATATGTTGTAAGTTTTAAATTTTCATAATATTTCATTTTACAGTCTTTTTGAAATAAAATATCGACTAATTTGTTTTTTTTTTGTGTTTTTTTTGTAGAAAATTTATGAGCAAAACAAGGTGGACCGACAAAATCTATGGTTCAACCATGTTGGAGGCACGAAGCCGTTTTCCGCTCATCGTGAGTAACACTCTGAGGTGAGTGGATATACATTTATTTAGCTGTATTTTAGCAATATTTAATTATTAATTGATATTTTTCATCTACAGGAAATCAGCATGGGAGAGGTGCTGCAGCCCCTCCCGATGCCGAATTTTTTCCAACTTACCTATTACACTCAAAATAAAGGTTGGATGAATGATGCCGCCAAATAAAGTTATGTTAGTGTTTAATTATAAAATTTCAGTATTTTCCACTATTATTTAACCAACACATAATTTTAAAATGTAGGTACGCATGGTGGAGATCCATACACAGAACCTCACGTATAGCGTACAACCTTTGACCGATGAGGAGCTTTCGCGTGAGGTATTTCAGAACACCAACTATTTCAACGTCAGGCTTGTCACTCGTCGGAAGGTGAAAATGACTACTTTTCGATCGTCCAGCTCCTCAAAGGAGGTCACTGTCTTAAGGAGTAGTTGAAACTGACTCAAGGCCGGCTGGAGATACATAATATCAATGTAAGGAGGCGGAATGAGGGGCACGATCGAGAAACGATGAGCTTGCGGGAGCTTGCAGAGAGATCACTCGCTCATGCCAAAGCGTTAAAATGGACCTCCATAGTTCCTCCTAGCCTAACAGACGCAGCATTGACCCCGACCGATTGTCCTGCATGATTTTTTTATTTAGTGTAATAAAACTTTTTTATGTAATAAAATATTTATTTTATATATAATAATAATTTTATTTTTAAAATTTAAAAAATATAATATTATTAAAATTTATATGTAATTATTAGTAATTACATTTATATTATAATAATATTTTATTTTTAAATAATTTTAAATAGATTTAGTGTCGACAATAAATATCGCCGCTAATAGTTATTCATATTTAATGATGCCAATATAGCGTTGCTAAAAGTCCACAATCTAAACGTCACATTTGCTTGTCGACACGAAATTATCCACTTTCTGCATTGTTGTATATCGGTTTTAGCAACGACAACCGACGATATAGAGTTGAATATTTAGCGTCGTCGAAGCTTACCCTACACTAAAACTTTCCTCGACGCTACCTCGACCAGTCTTTAGCATTCATTGTCTGTGTCGTCATCTTTCGATGTCAAAAATTTTAGCATCGACTTGGACCTTTTTTAGTATCGAAGTTTGACAACGCTAAAAAATCGTATTCTTGTAGTGACACTTCTTGTAATGTTTTTTTTTTAATCTTCAATCCGAGAAAATAGTGGACAAGATATATAATTTCTTTGTATTATGTAATTATAATTTATTTCATAATCATGTAAGATGATAGACTAATTGTCTGGTGGGTTCTATAGACTAAATTGTCTTGTTCGATCACAAGACTTTGTTCTATTTGACATCAAATGAGCTTAGGCCGGGACTCAACAGATAATTCTAAATCAAATCCATATTGCTAATAAGATGATAAAAAAATTTTGGATGGAGAAGAATTGAATTCAAAACACAAATCAAACACATGAGGATGAAAACTGAAACCATGTGTAAGTAATTAAGAGTGAGTCACGTGCCTCACCCATGCAATCCAGATTTCCAGATAAGAGATTGAGACATATTTATTTGTTTGTTAATGACCTATTTTATGGATTGATAAGTTGGATTTTCGTCCAGTTTGTTTAAGGAAAAATAGAACCTAGTCCACTGGATTCAGTTTGTGCTCTTCATATTTAATGTCTCGTTTGGTTTGTGATAAATTCCAAATCCCAAGTCACATTCCTAGACTAAAATCATTTGTGTTAAGCCAATTGGGCTAGGCAATTTATGAGAGCATGATTTTGAAGAATTTGAATTCGTGTTAAGTTTAGCTGTGTTAATTTTTTTTATAATTTTCTTCCGCTTGTATTTTAATATAATAATAATATATAATTAATATTTGGTTTCGTTTAAATTATTATCTAATAACTATCGATTATAATTTATATATAAAAAAACTCAATACTGATTTAATTTATGTGTGCAATATAAAAGGGGATCATATGTATTTAATATTTTAGATGGTCCACTAATCTATGTTTTACACATATCCATAAGTTCGAAGTTTCAAATATTTTACTTGTTCATATAAGTTAAGATTGTGGGCACACAATAACCTATAACAAACTACAAAGGGACAATCTTTGTAGCTCATAGCTCTTAGGGGAGTAAACTTTATGGAGTAATTTGGAACACATACCACTTAGCCCTAAGTTATTCAATCATTGTATTAGTATGGTATTTGCAATAAATAAATAAAGGAGAATCATTCTCTTGAAGCTCATTATTTCCATCATAAATGATAAGTTCATTTTCGAGATAAAAAATCATTACTCTTTACACCTCTAATAGAGTTGTATTTGATGATGCGGTTTTGTTGTTCTTTCTATAATCCTTGTACTTTTTAGAACATGAGAGATGATTGAAAAATGATTTTTTACCATTTTAAAAATGTATTTAAAATTTGGGATATGCCCCATAAATTTATAATGATAGTTAAGTTACTTGAGGATGGAATTGAAGATAAGGGCCACATTATCTCTTATTTCCAAGCTCCCTCAGAGGACCATATTGTCATACGTCCTTCTCATTTGAACATGGAAGGCCACAACTTCTGAGTAAGGCAAACTCATTTGAGGACAAATAATCTACTCACATAAATATGTTGGAATTATGTTACAATTAGATTATAACTATACGTAGATTGGTTGCAAATGCAAGTTGCAACTAGACTCACAGGAAAAAAATGAGATAAATAGCTAATAGTAGTTTGTGTTGTAGGTAGGGTGTAATCGTGCGAGTAGTGCCCGACTCGACTCGATAAAGATTTATATGAGTTCGAACTTGAATCAAGTCTTGTATGTGTTGTTCAAACTCGACTTGTTAAGAAAATATTAGTATCGAGCTCGACTCGAATTCAAAATATTGTGGCAGTCTCTGTGGCTGGCCAAACCGCTGTGGCAGCCTCTTCGGCTGGCCAAAATATTGTGGCAGTCTCTGTGGCTGGCCAAACCGCTGTGGCAGCCTCTTCGGCTGACCAACATACTTCAGCCTCTGGGCTTAATATGGAAGCCTCTGTGCCTGGCCAAGGTGTTGCTGCCTCTGTGGCTAGACAACATGTTGGACATGTGAGCCATGTCAATCCTGCTGCGGAAAAACCTGAAAAATTCAGTGGTCAGAATTTCAAACGGTGGCAACAGAAAATGTTTTTCTACTTGACCACGTTGAACCTTGCTAGGTTCCTAATGGAAGATGCTCATGTACCCAAAGAGGGTGAGAATGATATTCAAGTGATAAGTGCCATCGATGCTTGGAAACATTCTAAATTCCTATGTAGGAATTATGTGCTAAATGGGCTAAGTGATTCATTGTACAGTGTGTACGCCGGAATGAAAACAGCTAAGGAGCTTTGGGAATCCTTAGATCAAAAATATAAAACTGAGGATGCCGGTACTAAGAAATTTGTCGTAGGCCGTTTCCTAGATTTTAAGATGGTTAACTCCAAAACTGTATTAAGCCAAGTACACGAACTGCAGATTATTCTAGCAGAAATTCATGCTGAGGGGATGGTTTTAAGTGAAACCTTCCAAGTAGCCTCGATAATTGAGAAACTACCACATGGTTGGAAAGATTTCAAGAATTATCTAAAGCATAAACGGAAAGAAATGAGCATGGAAGACTTGGTTCTTAAGCTTAGAATTGAGGAAGATAACAGAGTATCTGACAAGAGAGGAATAACTCATGAGGCCAAAGCAAATGTTGTTGAACATGACCATAAGAACAAGAACCCTAAGAACAAAGGTTCAAAGATGGGCCCTAAAGGAGGAGTTTCCAAGAAATCCAAATTTCAAGGAAGATGCTTCAACTGTGACAAAATGGGTCACAAGTCTTCTGAGTGCAGACTGCCGAAGAAGAAAAAGAATCAAGAGGCTAATGTGATGGAAAACATGACTCAAGATGTTTCAGACATTAACCTTTCAGCTGTGGTTTCTGAGGTGAATCTGGTGGGTTCTAACCCAAAAGAGTGGTGGATTGACACTGGTGCCACTCGACATGAGTGCTCGGACAAGAGCATGTTTTCTTCATTTGAGCCTACTGGTAATGGGGAAAAAATATACATGGGAAATTCAGCAACATCTGAGATTGAAGGCCAATGCAAGGTGATTTTAAAGATGACCTCTGGGAAAAAGTTGACTTTGAACAACGTTCTGTATGTACCAGAAATACGGAAGAATCTTGTGTCTGGATCACTTCTGAACAAGCATGGATTCCGGATGGTGTTCGAGTCTGATAAAGTAGTTTTGACTAAAAATGGAATGTATGTGGGAAAAGGGTATGTAACTGATGGGCTCTTTAAGCTCAATGTAATGGTTGTTAAACCCAAAAATATCGATAAAGCTAGTTCTTCTGCTTATATTGTTGAGTACTCTAATCTATGGCATGGTAGATTATGACATGTTAATTTTAATTCATTGCGGAAATTAATTAACATGAATCACATTCCCAATTTTAAAATTGATAACAGACATAAGTGTGATACTTGTGTTGAGGCAAAACTAACTAGATCATCTTTTAATAGTATTGAAAGAAACTCTGAACCACTTGATCTAATTCATACCGATGTCTGTGATTTTAATTCAATACAATCGAGAGGCGCTAATAAATATTTTATTACCTTTATTGATGATTGCATAAGATTTTGCTATGTGTATTTAATGAAAAGCAAGGACGAAACTATAAAGAAATTTGTTCTCTATAAGAATGAAGTTGAGAACCAACTGAATAAAAGAATTAAGGAGTTAAGAAGTGATCGTGGTGGTGAGTATGTTTTTCCTTTTGAATCACTTTGTGAACAAAATGGAATCATACATCAAACCACAGCTCCTTATTCACCTCAATCCAATGGGATTACAGAACGGAAGAATCGTACCTTGAAAGAGATGATGAACGCTATGTTAATCAGCTCTGGCTTACCTCAGAATATGTGGGGAGAAGCTGTTTTATCAGCTAATTACCTTTTAAATCAGGTACCACGAAAGAAGCAGGGAAAACTCCGTATGAGATGTGGAAAAGAAGAGTACCTTCCTATAAATTCCTACGAGTGTGGGGGTGTCTTGCCAAAGTAGTCATTCCTCCACCTAAGAAGGTGAAGATAGGACCAAAAACTGTTGATTGCATTTTCATAGGATATGCACATAATAGTAATGCTTATCGATTTCTTGTGCATGAGTCTAATGTACCAGATATTCATAAGAATACGATAATGGAGTCCAGGAATGCATTCTTTTTCGAATACGTTTTTCCCTGTAAAACTAATTTGAATTCAAATGTGCACAAACGAGCACATGAGACTATTATTGAAGATAGTCAGGACCAAGAGCACATAAATGTTCCAGAGGATCAATAAGTTGTTGAACTTGAACCAAGACGTAGCAAAAGAGCTAGAACGGAAAAATCATTTGGTCCAGATTTTCTGACATTTTTGCTAGAAAATGATCCTCAAAGCTATAATGAAGCTGTAAGGTCAGCTGATGGTGCTTTGTGGAAAGATTCCATCAATAGTGAAATTGAATCCATCTTACAAAATCACACCTGGGAGTTAGTGGATCTTCCTCCAGGATGTAAACCTTTAGGGTCCAAGTGGATTTTCAAAAAGAAAATGAAGGCATATGGATCAATTGACAAGTACAAAGTAAGACTTGTAATTAAAGGTTACAGACAACGTGAAGTCTTGATTACTTTGATACTTATTCTCCCGTAATGAGAATAAATTCCATAAGGATGATATTAGCGATTGCAGCTTTGCGCAATCTTGAGGTACATCAGATGGATGTGAAAACAGCCTTTCTGAATGGAGATTTAGATGAAGAAATCTACATGGAACAACCCGAAGGCTTTATAGCTCCAGGACAAGAAAATAAAGTCTGTAAGTTAGTTAAATCCTTGTATGGATTGAAACAAGCTCCGAAACAGTGGCATAAAAAGTTTGATGACACCATGTTAGCAAATGGTTTCAAAATCAATGAATGTGATAAATGCATTTATGTCAGAGAGACAGAAGTTGGCTATGTCATTTTATGTCTCTACGTTGATGACATATTGATTGTCGGGAGTAATGTTAAAATGGTGAAATCTACCAAGAATATGCTGAAATCCAAGTTTGACATGAAAGACATGGGTCTAGCAGATGTCATTCTGGGAATAAAGATCTCGAGAAGTCCTGATGGGCTTATTCTTGATCAGTGGCACTATGTGGACAAGATTCTTGGTAAATTCAACAATGATGATTCTGCTGTGGCTAGAACTCCTTTAGATGTGAGTCTACACCTATCGAAAAATAGGGGAGAGGGCATATCTCAAGTAGAATACTCTAGAGTGATCGAGAGTTTGATGTATCTATCGAGTTGTACAAGGTCTGATATAGTCTGTACAGTAAACAAGCTCAGCAGATATACGAGTAATCCAGGGGTTGATCACTGGAAAGCAATAGTGAGAGTACTTAGGTACTTACGTTTTACTCGTAATTATGGGTTGCACTATCATAGATATCCAGCTGTAGTCGAATGATACATTGATGCTAATTGGATATCTGACATGAAAGACTCAAAGTCTACTAGTGGCTATGTGTTTACACTAGCAGGTGCAGCTATATCATGGAAATCCTCCAAACATACTGTGATAGCCAGATCTACAATGGAATCAGAATTCATTGCATTAGACAAGTGTGCTGAAGAAGCAGAATGGCTTCAAAATTTTCTAGAGGATATTCCAAGTTGGCCTAAGCCAGTGCCAGCAATTTGCATTCATTGCGATAGTCAATCTGCAATTGGAAGGGCACATAACAATATGTATAATGGTAAGTCTAGACATATTCGTCGTAGACACAATACCGTTAGACAATTACTCTCTACTGGAGTTATTTCGATTGACTATGTAAAGTCAAAGGATAACATTGCGGATCCGCTAACCAAATGGTTAAATAGAGAGTTGGTTGTGAAATCATCGAGGGGAATGGGACTAAAGCCCATTAGATAAATGTTTATTACGAAGGAAAACCCAACCTTGTTAACTGGAGATCCCAAGATCTAGGTCAATGTGTGACAACCTACTCGTAAAAGACATAATTGGTTCACTGTGGGGGTTACCCTCTAGTCCATTCCTATGGTGAAATGAAACAGTGATGCTCGTATGGATGAGGTTAAGCAAAGGCTTTTAATGATTCTTATGCGTCGGAATCCGAGCAGAGTATTACGAGATGCTCTTAAATAAGAAATCACCTATGTGAGAGAGAAGTGGGGCCCGCTTCAAAGGGAATTGTACGAGGCTCAATTCTTAGAAACTCTTGTAGAACCAGGTTGATGTTCATGGCCAAAATGAACATAATAATGAGAACTCAGATGTGTTAGGTTAAATATCTGTGTGATATATATTCTCCATTTACATGAACGACAGTACAGTTCAATGACATCGCGTCCACTGTCAGCCAGTAAATGAGATATATTTTCACAAGGGAATGTTCAAAGGCTGAGGCCTACCTATCATATGCAGGTGTTGAACCGTTGAACTCTCTAGGTCAAAACAAAATATTTATAAAATAATTTTATTTGACGTTTTTCGCCAATTTCATTCATGTGGGGGATTGTTGGAAAAAAAATGCTTCTGAGTAAGCATTTTGAGGCTCAATTTTAAGCATGGTCCACTTCGTGTTAGTGGTTGTTATTGAATGATTCAGATACTCCTCCGTGAGTACTTCGAAATGGTATATTCATATGCTTAAAATAGTGCTTGGGTGAATGAGAAATTGTTGCTCAAAGTTCACTCATTGGTGTTGGAAAATAAAGAAAAGTTAGCTTGTCCTATATGGGAAAGCTATAGAGCGAAAATTATGCTTATATATGATTGCTCATATGTAGATGGGTAAGAGTTATAAGGATAGAGGCTCTCTCTACGTGCACGCGCGGGGGGGGGGTGCAAATCAAATCTGAATCAAGCTTGGCTCGTATGCACCCGCGTGTCCTGCGTACACGAATTCCGGACCAAAAATGTGCGGGCTCGGCCCAGCCAATTTTTAGATGTCTCTTTATTTTTCCAACCTTTTGAATTTCCATAACAACTGATTTAATTAGTTTGATGGTTACAACAAGTGAAAAGCCTCCCATTGATGAGATATAATTGGCATGTTAATCTCTTTTAATAGTAAACAGATAAGTTGTGATACTTAGTAATGACTGAATTTCCCTTTTGATGAGATATAACAAGGAGATTGTTGCCCGCTTCAACAAGCCTCGGAATTTTTCGTTGCTTAACTGTTCATGTCGCTGATCGTGCTATACCACTGTGATTGCTTCTCAATTCACTGCTGCGATTGTCTTCTGTTTTATTTTATTTTTGTACTGTTGTTGATTGTATTACTGTTGTTTATTGTATTTTTTGTGTTCGGTTTACTGTTTGTTCAAAGTCCGTTGTAAAAGAACACAGTAAACAGATAAGTTGTAATACTTAATTGGGCTCATATTACTTAAGTATCTTCTTTTAATTTATTATTGATATTTAGAAGAAATTAAATTAGGACCATGTAGTATCTGGCATCAGATAGATCTTCTAATGAACGACACTTTTTTGAATAAGCCAATTCATTTAGGAATCTAGGAAATCTGCTTTTTCAGCCCCTTGTTTTTGTGTTTTCATACTGGGAATTCTTTGAAGATGATTTTCATGATTTCATAGGATACTAATTCTCTCAAAAGTCAAGTCAATATAGCCTGAATTTGGAATAAATAATTAAGCTAGTTGGTTTTGTATTTATAAATTAATTAAACCGGTAGTTAAGCACCTGTTTGTCTTTTGGTAATTCTGGAAGCAAGATACATGAACTAAGAAATATATTTTTTTTAACTCAAAGTCAACATTGCTCAAGGTATCTTCCAAGAAATGGGATGATCTAAAGAAAAAAGGAAGTTAGATTACAAGCATTACATATTATATTGTATTCTTTTTAAGATTAAAACTAAGAAAGATTGATTAAATATGTAAAGACTTTGGATCCCATCAATTGAAGAATCATGGCTTCTTCTTCTTCTTCTTCTTCTTTCTCTTACGCGGATATCAATGCTCAAGTAAAATATGATGTTTTTCTTAGTTTCAGAGGTGAGGACACCCGAGACAACTTTACCAGCCATCTGTATGCAGCTTTGTGTAGAAAAAAGATCGGAACTTTCATTGATAACCAACTTATCAGAGGAGAGGAAATCTCGCTGTCTCTCTTGGATGCAATTGAAGGATCAAAGATTTCAGTGGTCATTTTCTCTAAAAGGTATGCTTCTTCCAGATGGTGCCTTGAAGAACTTGTGAAGATCCTGGAATGCAAAGACAAATATGGTCAAATTGTCATACCAGTTTTCTATCAAGTTGATCCATCATGTGTAAGAAACCAAACTGGGATTTTTGGGGATGAATTTTCGAAGCTTCAAGAACGATTTCAGGGGAACATAGATAAGCTGCAACAATGGAGGATTGCTTTGAGGGAAGCAGCCAATATTTCTGGCTTTGATTCTCATGTTGTTAGGTAATCTCCTCACAGAATACTCTAGTAACTCTACTGGCTGCATAAAATCATTATATTTCTGGAAACATTGGCAATTTGATTAAAAAATGTAACTGTTATCAATTTTACAATATGATGTATGGGAAAATTCCTTGTGAACTACGGAAGTTATGTAAAAATCAGGATTTACTACCAAATACTATGTAAGGTATTGAAGGATAAAAGAAAGAAATTAGTCAAATTTAAATTAAATAATTATTGTTCAAATATTTGGATAGAGCACAATAGTGTCAATAGATACATGTAATCAACCTCACCTTTTGGGAAAAAGACTTTTGTTTGGTTTGTTTTGGTCACATATCTACAAACGGAAACAAATATTAAATGATGTTGCAAACAATGATTTATAAAATTAAATATCAGATATTATACTATATTTGTTCACAAGAGTAAACATGTTATTATTATTAGAATCAGGGAACCTCTTCAATGAATTATATATTTGGAACTTAATGTTGTCTTTCTCTCTTTTCCTTTTCATTAATCTATTTGAATCTTCTATTTATTTTATTTCTTAGGCCTGATTCTGCACTTATAGAGGAAATTGTCAAAGATGTTATGAAGAGATTGAACAATATATTTCCAAGTAATAGCAAAGATCAGCTGGTTGGAGCAGAATCAAGCATAAGGGAAATTCAGTCATTACTAAGTATTGGGACGAAAGGCGTATACAGCTTAGGGATTTGGGGCATTGGTGGTATAGGCTAGTGCTATTTTCAGCAAAATCTCGAGTCATTTTGATGGTTCTTACTTTATTCAAAATGTTAGAGAAGAATCAGAAAAAACTGGAGGATTAGCTCACTTGCGACAAATAATTCTTTCTGCAATATCAGAGGATGGAAATGTGTCCATCAGAAGTCTCAATATTGGCATCAACTTTGGAAATAAAAGGCTTAGCCGCAAGAAGGTTCTAATTGTTTTTGATGATGTGTCTAGTTCCGAACAAATAGAATTCTTAATTGGAGGTCTAGATTGGTTCATGCCAGGGAGTCGAGTTATAATAACAACAAGAGATAAACAAGTTCTCATCAATTGTGGCGTGGACAAGATATATGAGGTTGAGGAATTGTTCGAGGAAGATGCACTTGAGCTTTTTAGTCGATATGCTTTTGGGAAAAACCATCCTGATGTAGGTTATTTGGAGCTATCAAGCAAAATTTTAAAATATGCCAAAGGAGTTCCATTAGCTCTTAAAGTTTTGGGGCGCTTTCTTTGTGGAAGGAGAAAAGAAGATTGGGAAAGTGCAATTAATAAACTGAAACGAGTTCCTCATGTGGATATCCAAAAAGTGCTAAAAGTAAGTTATGATGGCTTGGATGACGAAGAGCAAAATATATTTCTTGATATTGCATGTTTCTTTAAAGGCGAAGAGAGAGATTTTGTAATTAAATTCCTAGATGCCAGTGGCTTCTCAGCTGAAATAGGAATTAGTGTTCTTGTTGATAAGTGTCTCATAATAATATCAGATAACAAGATAACGATGCATGATTTGCTACAAGAAATGGGTAGGGAAATTGTCCGGCAAGAATCCATCAAAGATCCTGGAAAGCGCAGTCGGTTGTGGCATCACGAGGATATCTATAATGTTTTGACAAAAAACACGGTGAGCACTGAAGTCACTAATAGTTATTTATATTTTATTTTTGCAAGATTTGTCATAGCATTTTGTTGGAGTATACTCTTTTGAAAAATAACATTAAATACAAGCTTTGCAAGTAAATTGATGTTTCATAAACTCATAATAACAAATGGAAAGGTGAAAATAAATTAAAAAAATATGTGGTGTTGCATTAAAATATAAAAGCCATATCAATTTGTATACAAAAGTTTGCTTACATAATATACGTATGTAAATCATTCATTATTTTGTTTATAATTTCGAAAATGTTAGAGACACATTCAAATTGCACGGATACATATACATATGCTTATGTGGCTGGACAACCATCATAAAACCAAGGTGGCCTTGCAGTGGTTTTATGGTGGCTGTTCAACCACATAAACATTTGTGTATGTGTTTGTGTAAATTGTATGTGTAATCATTGCTCTTATAATTTATACATTAGCAGTTAAATGTTTGACCACTTAAGGTTGATTGTGGGCATAAGTTATATAAATTCAATGCCAACTTGTGGTTTCTTTTTTAATATTAGGGAATTGAAGCAATTGAGGGCATCTCCTTGGATATGTCTAAAGTCGAAAAGATACACATAAATGCCCGTACTTTCACAAAGATAATTAAACTGAGATACTTCAGGTTTTATAGCTCACAGTATGGAGAAAACATGAATAAGGTGCATAATTTTCAAGGCCTGGAGTCTGTTTTCACTGAACTTAGGTATCTTGAGTGGCATGGATGTCCTTTGAAATCATTGTCTTCAAATATTCGTTCAGAGAATCTCGTTTCTCTTGAAATGCCTCATAGCAGTATTAAACAACTATGGAGAGGCGTCCAGGTATATCTTAGGAGCAATTTATCTTTTAGTTAGAAATTATAGATTTCATATACTGTATGCTAATCATTTGCATTTTTTTTTTTTTTAATACTTTGCTTCAGCGTCTTGTTAACTTAAAACACATAAATCTAAGTCACTCCAAGCATCTAACCAAAATCCCAGATCTTTCACTGGCCAAAAATCTTGAGAGCTTGAATTTCCAAGGCTGTACCAGTTTGCTCGAGACTCATTCATCTATTCAATATCTGAATAAGCTTGTTGTCCTAAATCTAAGATATTGCAGAAGCCTTACGAGTCTTTCCACAAGTATTCATTTGGAATCTCTTAAAAAGCTTATCCTTTCTGGCTGTTCAAATCTCCAGAGTTTTCCAGAGCTCTCTTGTAATATAGAGGAGTTATCTTTAGATGGAACTGCAATCAAAGAAGTTCCCTCATCCATTGAGCGTCTATCCAATCTAATCATATTGAATCTCGGAAAATGCTTATGGCTTGAAGGGCTCCCGAGCAAAATATGTAAGTTGAAATCTCTTCAACACCTTAATCTCTCAGGTTGCTCCAATCTTGAGAGTTTGCCTGATGAACTTGGAAATTTAGAAGCTTTGAAGGAACTGAAAGCCGAAAGAACTGCTATAAGAGAAGTACCTTCATCGATTGTATGTTTGAAAAATCTTGGTAGATTATCTTTCAAGAGATTCATGGGTCATGAGCAGTTGGGGCTGTTGTTGCCTATTTCATTTGGCCTGACCAGTCTGACGTATCTAAGACTGACTGATTGCAGCATCACAGAATTACCTGAAAATCTCGGCCAGTTATCCTCACTGAGAATATTATTTCTAGACAGAAACAATTTCGAGAGAATACCAGAAAGCATCATACACCTTTTCCATTTGTATTGGCTCAGCTTAAACTATTGCGGGAGGCTTCAATCCTTACCAGCTCTTCCATGTGATCTATTTGATTTTGAAGCACATTGTTGCTCATCACTGGAAGCATTATCAGGTTTATCCATCCTCTTCACGCAAACATCTTGGAATTCACAGGTATTTAGTTTCGTCAATTGTTTGAAATTGGATCAGAATGAGCTGAAAGATATTATCAAAGATGCTCGTCGGAAAATGCAACTTCAAGCAACTGCATGGTGGGAAGAACCTGAAAAGGTGTTTGAATGATGTTAATTTTTTTTTCCATTAAAAAAAAGTAATGGGTTGTTAAAGTTGACAATGTTTGTGGTACAGGAAAAATGTGAAATCCCAGAAGGTAGCATCTGTTGCCCTGGAAGTGAACTTCCAGAGTGGTTCATGTTTCAAAGCATGGGATCATCTGCAACCCTCAAGCTGCCACCAGATTGGTTCAATGATAAATTTGTTGGCTTTGCTATGTGTGCTATCGTTGCATTTCGAGACCATGATGATGACTGTTGGGGTTGTGAAGTTGTCTGTGAGTGCAAATTCAAAACTGAAGACAGTCCCTTTCGTGTTGCTGTTGGCCGTTTGATTGGTTGGGTTGATGGTTCTCTTGGACCTCGTTATGTTGGGTCGGATCACCTTTTTTTGGGTTACGATTTCAATATGTTTTCAGATGGTTTTGGTGAATATTATTACACTAATGAAGCCTTCATCCAATTCTATCTTGAGGATCTCAGGGGTACACGTATAGAGTGTTGTGAGGTGACAAACTGTGGAATCCATTTATGGTACGCCCAAGATTTTCGGGGATCAATGGAAGATTCCAGCGAGCATTTCAGCTCTGATGAGGAAGAGGAATCAGAACCACCACCACCACCACCACCACCCAAGAGATTGAAATACTCTGTAAGTCCCTCCAAGTTGGTACCTTTTGTGAAAGGAGTCTTTTTGTGAAATGGGTCTTTTGCAAACCACTCAAGTTTATGGCTTCTCACAGATTTTGGACACATAATCAAACTGTAAAAGAAAATGGGTGCCCATTTTTATACCTTACTTGATGTTCAAGCAACAAATTTCTTCCCAAAGCTACCGTTGCCAACTCATGATCACTAGCTATATTTGAAAGCTCCGGCCAAAAAAAAAAAAAAAAAAAAAAAAAAAAAAAAAAGATAAGAAACTAAATTTTTTATTAATTTATAAGTTAAATTTTAATAAATTTTTATATTGAACGGTGAGTCGGTGACAACTTTCGTTACTGGCATAGACATGAGAAAATGAAGAAGAGCTTGACTCATTTTAACTTTCTGTTTAAAGTTTTAAAAACCATTTATCTCACACGATACAATAATAAATAATTTTACATCATTAAAACTAAACTTTTAATATATGTATAAATCTTTATATATATGAAGCCCTAATTTGTTTCCATTTGGCTGCCAACATTAAGAAACGTTGGTAAAAAAAAATAAATTTTTGATATTAATTTTAAGTTATTGACCTGATTTCATATATTATAATTGACATTATTAAATGTTATTTTTTTAACTTTCAATACCAATATTCAAGTCACATTCCTAGACTAAAATCATTTGTGTTAAGCCAATTGGGCTAGGCAATGTTATGAGAGCATGATTTTGAAGAATTTGAATTCAGTGTTAAATTTAGTAATGTAAATTTTTTTTTTTAATAATTTTCTTCCACTCATACTTTAATATAATAATATACATAATTAATATTCAATTTCATTTAAATTATTATCTAATAACTACTAATCATAATTATTTTAAAAAAATCAGTACCGAATTCAATTTATATGTGCAATATATAAGAGGGGACCGTATGTATTTAATCTTTTAGATGGTCCACTAATCTATGTTGTCAACATATCCATTGGTCTGAAGTTTCAAATATTTGACTTATTCATATAAGTTAAAATTGTGGGCACACAATAACCTATAATAAACAACAAAGGGACAATCTTTGTAGCTCATGGCTCCTAGGGGAGTAAATTTTATGGAGAAGTTCAAGGGTGGACTGAGATATGAGATTATGTCGAGGATCTCGATTTTGAAGAAGTTGTCATATATAGTATTGGTTGACATAACTATGATTGCAGAGAGTGACATCAAGATCGAGAGAGAACATAGCAGCCTTTCGAGAGAGCATGAAGATGAGGCGAGATGAGGTTTCTGAGGGGAGACAAGGTAGATCAAATAGCAGGCAATATTCTCCACAGTCAAGACACAGCGAGATACCACCTAGAGACACACAGAGTGCCTCTCCTAGAGGACAGTTCTGTGGGGGACGGACTGAGCAGGGTGATAGTAGAGGCACAATAATTCTGTTGATCAGAGTGCAGCGAGTGCATCTCGACCAACTAACACGTGATGATGCTATAACTATGGTCAAGAGGGTCATATCTGTTGGAGTTGATACTTGGAGTGCCAATCCGAATTGTATATTTTATTATTTATTAATAAAATAACTACATTTTCATTTCATACCTTATTAATGGTGTTATCATTATGCGTATTAGATTGATGTATAGATATGCTTAGTGTAGGCACTGCATTTTTGCATATAAATCCCGATGATGAGTCTCATTTGGAGGCACTACCTTTTAAGTCGCGGAAGCCGCGGGAAACGGTTGTCGGAAGGGAATCGGCATTTCGTTAAATTTTATCCGTATGTTTAGCTCCAAGCTCGCTGGTGGACCTCCGTTTTAAATCACCTTTAGCCTAAAAAACCCGTAAACACTTAACTTTGGCCCAAAACCCCACATCTAACCCTCATGCATAAATCCAAGCCCATCTCACCCAAGCCCAATCCAAAATAATTAAAACATTTAAAATACATGTCACAAATTAAATTAAATTAAAGTTAACTAATTAAAATTAAATTAAAATTCAACACAAATTAAAATCCAACACAAATTAAATTCCAATTTAAATTAAATTAAAACAAATTAAATTAAATCTAAATTAAATTAACAAATATTTAATTAAAATCTAATACCAAAATTAAAATAAATCACTTCCTAATTTAATAAATCATTCACCAATTTAAAATATTTACTCACCTAATTAACAAATTAATGCCTAATTAAAATCAATCATAACAAATTAAATATATTGTATTCCTAATCTAAACCAATCAAATATTCAACCTTCCTAATTCACCAAAATTTGTCCCATAATCAAATTATATTTTCCTTTTGTGACACTAATTAGAGATTACAAATCCCTATCCATGCAAACCTAATGGACAACTATAAAACACACACTAAATCAACCCTAAGACAACACTTCACCTTCACGGCAGACCAAAAAAAAATAAGAAACCCTAAACACTCTCTAGACTCTCACGGCAATTCAGAGAACAAACTAAACCATATTCCTCTCCCAACGACTTCACTCTCTCGGCTAAACAAAAAAAAACCCTACTCTTATCTCTCTCGGCCCCCCTCTATGCAGCTACATTCCCCTTTTACGTGAACATCACACACAGCCACGCATCACACACTACAAATTTTCGACGCTAATAACCTTTAGCGTCGAAAAATTTCGACGCTAAAGACTCTTTTTTTTTGTAGTGGCACCTACGCTCATTCACCCACAAACTGCCTCAGCCCTTGTCCTCACCCACTGCACAACCCACGCTCGAATCAACTGCCCCTAGCTAAGCCTCTGCCTCTTCACGTACCTGGCATATTCACATAACTCCAGCGCCTAATCAGCCAAACTGAACAATGCAACGCACCGATAACCAGCAACAAACATCAACGTTAACCATTCCACACCGACCAAAGAAAATCACCCCATCGACCAAACAAACACACTGAACTAGCCACAACCCACACGCGTCCCACCGCAACCTACTCACCTTAGCGCCCCCACTGCCCTTCGACTCAACAACCAAGGCCAATCACCTTCACGTACAGGCCGTCACTTACGTGATCTCAGCACACCACACGCCACAAGCCTCTCGCCACATAGAACCCTTAAGCCATAGCAAACCAAATCACCTCACCTAGCCGTCTGCCCCTTCATCACGCAAGCGACCCTCAACCAGCCCTCACTCTCGCCACTCAATGTCCCTTTGACCATTAATGGAAAGCAACACAGCCTGCTTCTCCACGCCCACTACACTGACCAGCTTCACCCACGCAATAACCTTCCTAGCCGCATAATATCCTATGGCCTCCTTCACGCTTACAACCCATCAAAACCAGTCCAAACCTGCAGCAAACAGCCCTATTTACTGCCCCGAACTGCCACAAAAGCTTCCCCAAAACAGTCCAAAAACCGCAGCCCAAACCAGTCCAAATAAACCACAAAACAGTCCCCTAATTACCCTAAAACAGTGACTAGAAAATACAACAAAACAGCAGCGAAACGGAGTGAAAACAGCAGCCCGAATAGCAAAACAACGAGGAAAACATTGGATTAGTGAACCAGAAAAGTTGCGGAGTATAGACCCTTCCGACGACCGTGTAACGCCCTTTCGTGAGACGAAAAAAGAGGTTAGACCTGAGGGCACCATTTTATTTATTATCTTTCGTTTATTTTATTTATTTAAATATTATTGCATGAGAGTCGTTTGAAGCATGATGTGATTGTTGGATGGGCGGGATATGTGTTCCCTTTCGTGGTATATCGGATGGAATCCCGGACGTAAATTCCGTAGCCGATTCTGAATGGACGGTAGTACGGTCTGCACTCGGGATACAATGCCACGTACCACTTAAGATACACATATCTCGTCTTATCCAAAATTATATTTGAGCATGTTATAGTTTATAGGTTGTTTATTTATTATTTTAAAGCATGATTATGTTATTCAGGCATGTCGTTTCTTTATGCATGATGTTTCGTTTATTGTATGTTTATGTTTAATTAGTTATTTGTTTACTTTGGCTTAATGGTTCAATATGCTTGTTGTGTTATATTGCGTGGAGTTATTTGGATGAAAGCATGTTAGATCTAAGTACCCTTGAGCATGATTATTGAGCAGACTCGGTTGATTAATTGCACAAATTATATCATCACAAGTGACATAAGTAAGGGATCATTCCGAACCCAACGGTTTGAGGTCTTCTCTTGCGAGGGGTGGGTGCGGCCTTAAATCTTTGTCCCGATTCACACCGGGTGGCGACTCCATGTTATTTCGTACTCCCAACTAGGCCGCAAGCCTAGAACAGCGTCGCCCAGGTTCTGTGTTCCCACAGTCTGGCGACTCCACTGGGGATAGAGAATCGGCCCCGAAATATTATCTTGTAATTTTTGGATTTATGTTCTAATTGACTGTGTCTATAGTGGATGAAATTGGGGTTTAATCAAAGGCATTTTGAGGCTATGTAATGGTTTTGTGTCTTCCTTCACTCACTACCTTTGTAGAAGGAAAAGCTGTTAAGGCACCTAGATAGTCATCTACTCGTAGCCTATTGTGATGGACTAATTTGGAGGACTCGTTGTTTATTCCTGACACCAAGCGATAAGAGCCTAAGAGGCTTGGGTATTTAAGTGAGTCTCGCTCCACATTCCCTCTGGGGAATCTACAACGGGAAATCCATTTGACAGTCAGTCACACACCATAGCTCATTGGCACGTACCTTAGTGTATAAAAAAGGGTGCGCTCACTTGGTCGCTCGAACCCTTGATTGGGGAGACCTAGTTGTGGGCCACCCTTCGCCGGTGAGAGCATTTGTCTACACTCTCGCGAACCCACCCATAGACCGGGGTTGTATGGTTAAAGTAACAATTATTTCCTTGAGTATGTGCTTGTGGACCATCCTCATTTGGATGCAGTTGGACTATTGTCAGAAATGCGAACTTGCTGGGCCATTTAAACTGGGGCGAGTTCGTACCTTATGACCATTGGGCCCAAAGCCTCTGAAATGTTGATGGGCCATTCTGTAGAAGTTATTACTCTATGTTTGCATTATCTTTCTTTTATGCTTGTGTTTGGGAACATCATCGTTTGGATCCATTTGGACCATTTGTCATGAGATATGGGCTTGTTGGGCCATTTAAACTGGGACAAGAACATATTTTATGACAATTGGGCCAAAGGCTTCTAAGTGTTGATGGGCCACTTTGTGCTTGTGTTCAGAACATTACCATTTGGATTTAGTTGGGCTTCTTGCCATGAGATGTGAACTCGTTGGGCCATTTAAACTGGGACGGGTTCACTCATATGACAGTTAGCCCAGAAGCTTCTAAAATGATAATGAGCTGATTTGTTTGAAGATTTTAGTTGATTCAATATGTTATATATGTTACATGCATCTCATGCACCCCATGCATACATACATCATGCTAACCCTTGTGTTCTGAAAGCCATCATAGATTCCTGTTGGGTTAGGGAAGAGGGAAGACTCACCAAAAGACCGGTAACAGGTAGGAGTACATCCGATAATGAGGTATCCCAGATAGATCAGTTGGAAAATAGTTTCGCCAAGGTCACTAAATAGTTGCAAGCTTTGACTACTGTTGTGGCTGGTATAGCTGGGTCTCTTGCCGGGGTTAGTTCCGGGGATGTGAGGTAAGAGGAACCTCCGAACAGATTGGGGGATGATATCCCCACTTTTGATGATGATATGGCAGAGTATGCAGCAGGCAAAGTATCTGAGTCTCAGGCAGAGTTTCAGAAGCTTCGGGATCAGGTTGAGTCAGTTACCCGTAAGATGAAGGGTAAGGACGAAGAATTACTAGACTATGAGGCGATGGATTTTGAGGGACAGTTGTCTGCTCAGTTCAAGATGTCGGATATGGCCAAGTTCAATGGGAATGGGGATCCGAGGGTCCACCTCCGACAATATGTGTCAGTTATGAGTTCAGTGGGCCTAACACAGCGCCAAGCTCAGAAGATGTTTGGGATGTCACTTGAGGGGGCACCCGTAGTGTGGTACCATAGCCTTGAAAGAAATGTTAAGGAGGATTGGAGGGAATTGGCAGATGCATTCCTGAAACAATATGTTACAGACTTAGAGATTGATTTGTCACTTCGTGATTTGGAGAACACTAAGCAGAAGACAGAAGAAAGCTTCAAGGAGTATGTAGACCGCTGGAGAAGCCAGCTTCTGAAAATGCAGACTCGGCCCTCTGAGAAAGACCAGATTAAAATGATCATTAAGGGCATCAAGCCCTAGATCTATGGAAAATTGAGGAGGATGACTTCAATTATTGCGGATTTCCGACAGTTGAGGGAAACTGTCATGGATATTGAGGAAGAAGAGGTTGAAAACAGAAAGTTTTATGGCCAGAATAGGAGGAATTCTGGAGGGCATTCTGAGACCAAGCCCCATACTGCCGAGATTTCTGCCATCAAGAACCGGCGTTTCTCCAACTTGGGAAGACCTTTGTCCAAGGTACTTGAGAAGTTGACAAGGCAAGAATTCTTAAAACCTTTAGAGCCTAAACCACTTCCAAATCCCCCACCACCACATCTAAGAATAGACCGCTACTGTCACTTCCACCAGCAACACGACCATGATACTGACAGCGGTTCCTACCTCCGGTATGAAATTCAGGACCTCATTGATGCCCACAAAATACCCGATCCTGAAAAAGAACAGCCTAGCACACATACCAACCCTCTGCCAGATTATCACTCTGTTCCCCCACCGACTTACATGATCAACTCCGGCCTACCCGAAACCTTTGTCCTCCAAACTCTCAATCACCAGGCTTCTTGTATTGAGATAAAGGATAACAGTAGTAAAGAACCGTAGGCCGAGGAAAAAGACAATGAAACTGCACTTTCTGGTTTATTTTCTGCATTTTTAATAAAGACATAAACTTCGTCTACTTGTTTGAACCTTTTCCTGAATAATAATAAAGACATTCATTTCGCATACTTGCCTGAGTCATTTCCTTTCAACCTGCATAACATGAGTATGTTTGACAAAAGCATTCAACCCTGATACCATGATATTCAGCGACACTCAGAACACGAGGGATTCTCAAAAGCAGCAAGCAGAAAAGATATGATGATCATTCAGAAATTGGGAAATGGGGCAGTGAGACTATCAGACTTTGAAGGAAATGAGTTCACCAAGCCGATCAATGTGGATAGATTGAAGCAGTACTTTGCCAGAGGAGGAGAAAACCGAGTAGTCACCAAGGGAATTGGTGGACAACCTAACCCAACGGAATAGAAAATTCATTCATGCATGCATACACGTGGCATATTTGCATCCTTTTTGTGTTTGTTCTGTTTTGTAATAACAGGTTTCAAAGAAAAAAAAAGCGTCGAATGCAAGCCAACCAGAGGCAGCAACAGTACAATGTCAGCAGTCTTCAGGAATGAATCACATGGGCGAGGCCCATATCATTAGTATCAGTTTGGGGCGAGGCCTATATCAATCTGGGGGTGAGGCCTACATTAGTATCAGTTTGGGGTGAGGCCCACCTCAGTGTCAATATGGGGGCGAGGCCCACATCAGTATCAGTCTGGGGGCGAGGCCCATATCAGTATCAATTCGGGGCGAGGCCTACATCAGTATAAGCTTGGGGATGAGTCACAGGGCGAGGCCCACACTAGTATCAGTTAGGGGCGAGGCCCACACTAGTATCAGTTTGGGGCGAGGCCCATATCAGTTTGGGGCGAGGCCCACATCAGTGTCAGTCTGGGGGCGAGGCCCACATCAATACCAGTTCAAGGTCGAGGACCCACTACATCATCAGTTCGAGGGTGAGGTCCCTATTGTCAGCGGTGTTGGGTCGAGGTGCCCAGAGTCAAGGTGCCCCCGTTGTCGGTTGTAGTTTCGGGTCGAGGTGCCCAGGGTCGAGGTGCCCAATACATCATCAGTTTGAGGGCGAGGTCCCTATTGTCAACAGTGTTGGGTCGAGGTGCCCCCGTTGTCGGTTGTAGTTTCGTGTCGAGGTGCCCACTACAGTATCAGTCGGGGGTGAGGCCCATATCAGTATCAGCTTAGGGCGAGGCCCATATCAGTATCAGTCTGGGGGCGAGGCCCATATCAGTAGCAGTTAGGGCCGAGGCCCACATCAGCATCAGTATCAGTTTAGCCGGGAATGGCACTCTAAGAATGGAAACACAGTTCAAGAATGAACAAGCCGGGAATGACACTCCAATAGTGGAAACATAGTTCAGGAATGAACAAGCCGGGTATGGCACTCTTGGGGCGAGGCCCACAACCTTATCTGCATCAGTCTGGACGGGTATGGCACTCTGGGGGCGAGGCCCACATCCTTATCAGCATCAGTCTGGCCGGGTATGACACTCTGGGGGCGAGGCCCACATCCTTATCATCATCAGTCTAGCCGGGTATGCCACTCTGGGGGCGAGGCCCACAATAACATCAGATCAGTTTTACCGGGTACGGCACTCCGGGTATGGAGATACAGAATTAGTTTTGCTGGGTACGGCACTCCGGGTATGGAGACATCAGATCAATTTTGCTGGGTAGGGCACTTCGGGTATGGAGATATCTGATCAGTTTTGCCGGGTACAACACTCCGGGTATGGAGACATCAGATCAATTTTTACCAGGTACGACACTCCGGGTATGGAGACATCAGATTAATTTCGCCAGGTACGGTACTCCGGGTATGGAGATATTACTGCGACGCCTTGGGTATTAGGTTTAACACGCCAGGTACGGCACTCCGGGTATGGAGACATTACTGCGACGCCTTGGGTATGAGGTTTAGCACGCCAGGTACGGCACTCCGGGTATGGAGATATTACTGCGACGCCTTGGGTATTAGGTTTAGCACGCCAGGTACGACACTCCGGGTATGGAGACATTACTGCGACGCCATGGGTATGAGGTTTAGCACGCCAAGTACGGCACTCCGGGTATGGAGATATTACTGCGACGCCTTGGGTATGAGGTTTAGCACACCAGGTACGGCACTCCGGGTATGGAGACATTACTGCGACGCCTTGGGTATGAGGTTTAGCACGCCAGGTACGACACTCTGGGTATAGAGATATTACTGCGACGCATTGGGTATGAGGTTTAGCAGGCCAGGTACGGCACTCTGGGTATGGAGATATTACTACGGCGCCTTAGGTATGAGGTTTAGCACGCCAGGTACGACACTCCGGGTATGGAGATATTACAGCGACGCCTTGGGTATGAGATTTAGCATGCCAGGTACGGTACAACATCAACTCCACGCAACACATGGCAAGTCAAGTGGCAGCTGTCGAGCCAGGTAAGTGAAAATGCATTGCATAACTTTGATATGATTGTCACTGTTACATGTTACACAAGTCCCATCAAAGTGGGGGCGACTGTAGGCACTGTATTTTTGCATATAAATCCTGATGATGAGTCTCATTTGGAGGCACTACCTTTTAAGTCGCGGAAGCCGCGGGAAACGGTTGTCGGAAGGGAATCGGCATTTCGTTAAATTTTATCCGCATGTTTAGCTCCAAGCTCGCTGGTGGACCTCCGTTTTAAATCACCTTTAGCCTAAAAAACCCGCAAACACTTAACTTTGGCCCAAAACCCCACATCTAACCCTCATGCATAAATCCAAGCCCATCTCACCCAAGCCCAATCCAAAATAATTAAAACATTTAAAATACAAGTCACAAATTAAATTAAAATTAAATTAAAGTTAACTAATTTAAAATTAAATTAAAATTCAACACAAATTAAAATCCAACACAAATTAAATTCCAATTTAAATTAAATTAAAACAAATTAAAATTAAATCTAAATTAAATTAAACAAATATTTAATTAAAATCTAATACCAAAATTAAAATAAATCACTTCCTAATTTAATAAATCATTCACCAATTTAAAATATTTACTCACCTAATTAACAAATTAAATGCCTAATTAAAATCAATCATAACAAATTAAATATATTGTATTCCTAATCTAAACCAATCAAATATTCAACCTTCCTAATTCACCAAAATTTGTCCCCTAATCAAATATATATTTTCCTTTTGTAACACTAATTAGAGATTACAAATCCCTATCCATGCAAACCCTAATGGACAACTATAAAACACACACTAAATCAACCCTAAGACAACACTTCACCTTCAGGACAGAACCAAAAAAAAATAAGAAACCCTAAACACTCCATAAACTCTCACGGCAATTCATAGAACAAACTAAACCATATTCCTCTCCCAACGACTTCACTCTCTCGGCTAAACAAAAAAAAACCCTACTCTTATCTCTCTCGGCCCCCCTCCATGCAGCTACATTCCCCTTTTACGTGAACATCACACACAGCCACGCATCACACACTACAAATTTTCGACGCTAATAACCTTTAGCGTCAAAAATTTGTACTTTAGCGTCGAAAAATTTCGACGCTAAAGACCCTTTTTTTTGTAGTGGCACCTGCGCTCATTCACCCACAAACTGCCTCAGCCCTTTCCCTCACCCACTGCACAACCCACGCTCAAATCAACTGCCCCTAGCCAAGCCTCTGCCTCTTCACGCACCTGGCATATTCACATAACTCCAGCGCCTAATCAGCCAAACCGAACACATGCAATGCACCGATAACCAGCAACAAACATCAACGTTAACCATTCCACACCGAACAAAGAAAATCACCCCATCGGCCAAACAAACACACTGAACTAGCCACAACCCACACGCGTCCCACCACAACCTACTCACCTTAGCGCCCCCACTGCCATTCGACTCAACAAACCAAAGGCCAATCACATTCACGTACAGGCTGTAACTTACGTGATCTCAGCACACCACACGCCACAAGCCTCTCGCCACATAGAACCCTTAAACCACAGTAAACCAAATCACCTCACCTAGCCGTCTGCCCTTCATCACGCAAGCGACCCTCAACCCCTCACTCACTCTCGCCACTCAATGCCTCTTTGACCATTAATCGAAAGCAACACAGCCTACTTCTCCACGCCCACTACACTGACCAGCTTCACCCACGCAATAACCTTCCTAGCCGCATAATATCCCCTGGCCTCCTTCACGCTTACAGCCCATCAAAACCAGTCCAAAGCTGCCGCAAACAGCCCTATTTACTGCCCCGAACTGCCACAAAAGCTTCCCCAAAATAGTCCAAAAACCGCAGCCCAAACAAGTCCAAATAAACCACAAAACAGTCCCCTAATTACCCTAAAACAGTGACTAGAAAATACAACAAAAAACAGCAGCGAAACGGAGTGAAAACAGCAGCCCGAATAGCAAAACAACGAGGAAAACATTGGATTAGTGAACCAGAAAAGTTCCAGAGTATAGACCCTTCCGACGGCCGTGTAACGCCCTTTCGTGAGACGAAAAAAGAGGTTAGACCTGAGGGCACCATTTTATTTATTATCTTTCGTTTATTTTATTTATTTTAAAATATTATTGCATGAGAGTCGTTTGAAGCATGATGTGATTGTTGGATGGGCGGGATGTGTGTTCCCTTTCGTGGTATATCGGATGGAAACCCGGACGTAAATTCCGTAGCCGATTCCGAATGGACGGTAGTGCGGTCTGCACTCGGGATACAATGCCACGTACCACTTAAGATACACATATCTCGTCTCATCCAAATTGTATTTGAGCATGTTATAGTTTATAGGTTGTTTATTTTATTTTTTAAAGCATGATTATGTTATTCAGGCATGTCGTTTCTTTATGCATGATGTTTCATTTATTGTATGTTTATGTTTAATTAGTTATTTGTTTACTTTGGCTTAATGGTTCAATATGTTTGTTGTGTTATATTGCGTGGAGTTAATTGGATGAAAGCATGTTAGATCTAAGTACCCTTGAGCATGATTATTGAGTAGACTCGGTTGATTAATTGCACAAATTATATCATCACAAGTGACATAAGTAATGGACCATTCCGAACCTAACGGTTTGAGGTCTTCTCTTGCGACGGGTGAGTGCGGCCTTAAATCTTTGTCCCGGTTCACACCGGGTGGCGACTCCATGTTATTTCGTACTCCCAACTAGGCCGCGAGCCTAGAACAGCATCGCCCAGGTTCTGTTGTCCACACTTAGCATGACATCAACATTAGAATAGTCTTGTAATAATACTGGACACTAGGTGGTCTGACATTGAGATAAATATTACTATTATAATTTTTTCTTAAAGTAAATATTCTTAGTCGTTGGTTTTGGAATACGGTCGAATTCCTATAACTTAGAAGACAAGCACATGTCGTATATTGGAATTGGAGTTCCAATGGTTTAACCCGATATACCATGAATTTTGAAAACTTGTATAGACGTGTGGGTATTGGTTGGACCGAATACTGAATTACTCACAAGTGATTCATAATATTTGGAAGTATACACCACTGTCAAAAGAAATCTCATCGAGTCGAGTAGCATATGTAATCCTTTGACTATAGGATAGCATTGATTTTGTGTGAGATCCCCCACACTTTGATGTCATGTATGTCAGAAACCTTTCATGATCTGGCATCTAGATGTTCGTTGGGTGTAGACCGACGCACTCAGTAATTAAGTACGAAGCAAGATAGGATATGTTGGCCCGTATGTGTACCATAAGAGGTTTAAATATCCATGTTAATAAAGTCACGATTCTTAAAACTTTGGGCAAAGTCGATCACCTAAGGTGAATCGCATCAGTTATAAAGAATCGTGGACATTCGGAAACTTGACGGTGTATTCTGTGTTTCCTAAGTACAACTCGGATAGCCTATGACGGAGAAATTGTTAAACATATGTGATAACCTCGACTTGTATAGTTCAGAAAGGTCGTTCGTGTTCTTCGCGACTTCGGAGGTGGCCGAATTGTGTACATATTAGCTAGGCTTATATGATAAACTTGTCTGAACTTAGAGAGTCTCAATATGAAGTATACTCGTTGAGAACTTGAATAGCCGATTAATTTTGATAAAAAATAATATTTGATATTATAATTATCAACTAAGATAATCAAGTGTTATTGGATAACATTAATAATTTACTTTGACCTAATTGGATTACTTCAATAATTACACAATGGCTTAATTGTAAAATCATAATTATCTCTACAATTTGAGGATATTATGTTAATTGTAAGTATGTAATAATAGATGGTTTTGGCTTTGATTTAATTGGATTAAATCAAAGTGCCAAACATTTAACTAATCCATTTCATAATCCTTCGCTTGATTTAATTGGATTAAATCAAAGTGGTAGATAATGAAGATTAGTCTCACCTAATTATACATATTTGGACAAATTAGATTAAGTCCACCTAAAAGTTGATTACAACTTTTATTAATTAAAAATTGCCTAAATTTTGATATAAATAGCATGCTTTAGGAAGGTTTTAATTAAAAAAATAAAAGTTTGAGAAAACTAAATACAAGCAAGTATTAGAGAAATTAACATAAGTTAGAGAAGTGTTTAGAGAAGCTTTGTAAGGTCTCTACAACATTTCATCTAGGAGAAATCAAGATTGGATCTTGGGGTGAAGCTTGTTAGCGTTGGAATAAAAATTGGATCTTGCAGTCAAGCTTACTAATCCTTGGAAGTTCTCCAAACATTTCAACAAAGAGAAGTAGATTGGATCTTTGAATCAACTTTGCTAGGTAAGTTCGATCTTCTTTAAAAGCTATTTTTTTCATTACTGAGACATATAGTGTTGAATTATGTATTAGATATATAATGTTGAAATTAGGCTAATTAATTATGTTATGATGCTTTGGAAGTATAAACACAATATGTTTGTAATTGGGTCAAAATATTTATGTTAGACATAAACATAAAATTAGTGTTTCGAACTCTAGATTAAAGTTTAGAACTATGACTACCTTTCTAGAATCACTTGACTACGTTTGGGTGACCCAGAATTGTTCACTAGATATTTCTTATTGGGATTCTATTTTGGTTTGTATAATATGTGTTGTGTTTGGTTTTGAAATTAAAATTATTCTGAGTGATTTTAAATGTGTTTAAGTTTTTTTTTTGAAATTAAAAAAAAAATGAATGAATGAGCAATTGTTCATTCAGCCCATTCTTGCGATGAATGAGCAATTGCATGTGCTTGACAATACGTGTCCATTCCGATTTTATCCCGATGTGATTTTTCGGATTTCATTTTATCTCCGTTTTTTCCCTAAACACTAGTAATGGAATATGATATTTCATTAAAATATTTTAAAATTACATCAATGCTTGATATCCACGGGTTAGACACATTTCCGCTGCGCAGGGCACCGATCCGACCCTAGGGGTTTCACATCTGCCTCAACAATATCAACATACAATGCAACATAGGAAATAGATGTTATAAATGTCAAAAGTTTGGACATTTGGCTAGAGATTGCCCTACTTATGATGGATCTCGAGGAGTTGAGCAACTTAGCAGGAGGAGCAGTGACATTAGGATGTGGTAGAGGGATATGTTCTGGTGGTAGTCGTGGGCGAGGCTCGGGTTTAACACAGGGCAAAGGCATAGGGACTCCGGTGGAGCATATGGCGGTAGAGGACGGACATCTCAGACACATACTGCACTCGATGCTGATGGAAGACGAGTCTCCGCCATGACAGAGCATGAGGTATATGATAGTGGCGATGTTGTATCTAGTATAGTTCGAGTATCATGTATGCTCGTTCGAGCTCTTTATAATACAACATCTATACATTCATTTATTGGCATTGCTTGTATTCTTTGTATGGGTAGTGTAGCGGAGTCCAACATGATTCCTTTGATTGTGAGTCTTCCTTCGAGGAAGAACATCATGATAGATACAATATACGGGGGATTGAGTGCTGAGATTGAGGGAATGAAGTTACCAGTTGTACTTTACCCGTTAGAGATGGAAGACTTTAGTCTGATTTTAGGGATGGATTAGCTGACAGCTCATGGAGCTGTTATTGATTACAACGATAAAAATATGAGGTTTAGGTTAGACAACGGGGAGTTCGAGGTAGTCAGTGATCGTAGACTGGTTGTGGCACCTATCATTTCAGCCATTTTGACTTGTAGAATGATTAGACAGGGGTGCAAAGGCTTCTTAGCGAGTATCGCCACAGTGGAGGAGGGGGGGATCAACTCAGATAGTAGATATTTTAGTTGTGAAGAAGTATCATGATGTGTTTCCCAATGAGTTACCAAAATTGACTCTATGTAGATATTTAGAGTTCACTATAGATCTGATGCTTGGTACTGCCCATATTTCGATAACTCTGTACCTATGACCCTGGCAGAAATGAAAGAGGTGAAAGAACAGTTGTAAGAACTGTTGCATCAGGGATTTATGAGACCCAATGTACCTTGGGGAGCATCAATATTGTTCGTGAAAAAGAAGGATGACACATTTAGATTGTGTATCGATTATCGTCAACTCAATAAGATGAAGGTTAAGAACCGGTACCCATTACCACATCTCGATGATTTATTTGATCAACTTCAAGGAGCCGTGATGAACGGAAAATATATCAATATGTACTGCCTCTTTTAATTAATATTTTGTTTAGTTTCTCTGGTTTGATAAACGTTTTGATGTGTTTTAGTTTATTTTGCAGATAAAATAATATTGGGACATAATGAAATCATTTAGGACGAAATGTGGGTCAAATAAGGGCAAAAATTGGACTTGACATATTAATTTTGGAGATTGGAAACTTGAAAGAGCGTTTTAACGAAGTGTAGTTTTGGAAATTCCAATTTTGCGCATCTCTCGTATTTTGGGCATAACGTTTTACTCTGATATCGGATTGAGCTGATTCAAGTTCCAGATTAAAGAAGACTCAAAGATCTACAATTTTTAAAGACAAAATAATGTCGAATTCGGAATATTTCATGCCCGAAATGGATGAACCACCCAGAAGTGTGTTGTGTGTAATTATTAAAGTCATTTTCAATCATTTTCAAAGCAAAAAATAAATTAATAAATAAATAATAAAATTATCAAATCACCACCAAACATGATAAGCAATTAGTGGAGCAATTAATAATGGATTTGTTGGATGATTTGATGGAGGAAAAATTTTTCCTATAAATACCAAGCCATTTCATTTGTAAATTCATAATTTCTTCTAAGGAATTCCTTAAGAATACTAAGAAGATTGTATCTTGTTTGTTTATTTACAGCTTTCAGTAATTAATTTCTGCTTTCGCACTTTCTTTTCTTTACTTTTCAGTTTTTACTTTCCGTAATTTACTTTTACGCACAGTACTTTTCTTTCTTTAATTTTCAGTTTTTACTTTTCAGTAATGAAGATGTAACTCCCCTTTGGTGGGGTAAAAGGTAAAACTTTTATTACTAATATTTAGATTAATCTCCCTTAATTATAATATATAAACTAGTTAAAACATGACTTAACGAGGATACCGCCATATTGGTCGGTTGGTAATTATTTAAATTGGTTTTAACCTGACTAAACTGGATACCGTCTGATTGGTCGGTTGGTAATTAATTATTAATTTAACTTAATCTGGAGACCGTCTATATGGCTGGTTGGTAATTATCATGTAAAGTTAATATATTATATTAAGGGTGATATCTAAAATAGAAGTAATAAAAGTGGATCATTTTATCTCATCATTTTATTTTATTGTACTTTTACTTATTTACTTTTCAATAATTTACTTTCAGCATTTACTTTTCAGCAATTTACTTTCAGCATTTACTTTTCAGTAATTTACTTTCAGCATTTAATTTTCAGTATTTAATTTCAGCATTTACTTTCCGTCATTTACTTTTCAGCGTCCCCAAGGGGTGTGGCTTGGTGGTGTAGGGTTCAGGATCTCACCTTGAGGTTCTGGGTTCGAATCCATGGGTGCACTTCTTGTAAGAGCTTGGGACAGCCGATGGTTTTACCTGCGCCGCGGCCCAGAATGGGTGGTTTTGTGGCGGGGTTTCCATCGTTTCCAAAAAAAAATTTTACTTTTCAGCAATTTACTTTTCAACATTTTACATTATTTCTTTTATTTTATTTAAGTTTTTACTAGCCCTAGTTATGTGTCGTAACTAAGTTAGTTATCTGGGGTTGTGATGAATTCTAATATCACCGGTTTATAAGGGGTTATTTTATAGTTTGGGTAATTTAAAGGTTTACTTATTAAGTCTTAAGCTTAATGCGTCTTGTTAATTGGCCACTAATAAGATTGATCTAGTAAATCTAAAATAAACTTGATAAATGAATTTTAGGTTTCAGCCTTAGACTTAATAGCACATGATCTTCCTTGATGATAGATAACCCTTTAATAGATTTCTTTACAGGATAGACATATACATGTCGGGCGGAGGTAGCCATAATTGGAACTTAAACTTAATGAATCCAGGTAATTTCGTTGACATAGACATATGGTTCAATTGGATTATACTGGGTATTTGCGTCTGATCATCGACAGAGGCTTTCGCATAATTTAGTGTTCCGGGTAGTAAACCGATATATTACACAAAAATGAAATAACCACTTCATCTTTAAAATGATATTGGAAGATTCACAACCTTAGATAGTTTCCTAATATTGAATTTCCTTAAACCTACTTTCGCGCAATTTTATTTACTTGTTTTTAAATTCAAAATCATCACCATTTCAAATCAATCAATCAACATGTTAGATACTAGTAATCATTTGACCTCATAAAATTAATAGATTAGGTATTAAGTCCTCGTGGGATCGATAATTTTTATACTACTTGAACGATATGTGCGCTTGCGTTATACGCGTGTGATTACGCATCGGTCAAGTTTTTGGCGCCGTTGCCGGGGACTTATTTATCTTTCACTATTAGTTTTGGGGTTAGATACATTACTTGTATCTAATTTCTTTTTACTTATTATTTTTGTTTTCTTGTGTTTCAGGTTCTCAGAAACTACATGAGACGAACCAGGAGCTTTGAACTCTGACCGCTTGACCTAGAAATTGAAAGAACCATCAGACAGTTGAGAAGGGAAAGGCGAGAATGCCAAGAAGCAATCATTAACATGGAACATGAACCTTTGAACGTTGCACCACCGATTCCCATTCGAGACAGAACCATTCCGGTGGTCAACGGCTTCATTTCATGTATTGTACTTCCTCCTTTACCAGCAAATGTGTGTGACATCAAAACATGCATCCAGATGATTCAGCAGTCAGTATAGTCTGGGGGAAATGAAACTGAAGATCCTAATGCCCACATCAGCAACTTCCTGGAAGTTTGCAGTACTTTCAATTACAACCGACAGCTGAAGAAGCAATAAGACTGCGGGTTTTTCCATATTCCCTGAAAGACAGAGCTAAAGCTTGGCTACATTCGTTACCAGCAGGTTCCATCACAACTTGGAACACTCAAGCCACCAAATTCCTTGCAAAGTATTTTCCACAAGCCAGAACTGCAAAGTTGAGGAATGACATCACATCCTTCGTGCAACAACAATTCAGAATCCCTTTGTGAAGCTTGGGAAAGATTCAAAGATTTACTCCGGAAATGTCCTCATCATGAGATCACAAAGTGGCTACAAGTCCAAACCTTCTACAATGGACTTTCTAGAATAATGAGAACCACAATTGATGCTGCTGTCGGAGGAGCTTTGATGGCAAAAAGAGAAGATCAGGCCTGTGACTTAATTGAAGAAATGACCAACAATAATTCTTTATGGCCAACAGAAAAGAGCATGATCCAAAAAATTGCAGGAATTTATGAAGTTGGAGCCAACACAGCATTGAATTCCAAGCTGGATGTGATTTGCAAAAATCTGGAAACTCTTAACATGAAAGTTAATGGTGGATCCACAAGTTCACCATATGGAGGAGCACTAGAACCAAACCAACTTGAAGAAACAGTGAATTATGTCAACAATTTCAACAAACAGGGGAAAAATCCATATTCCAACACCTACAACCCAGGGTGGAGGAATCATCCGAATTTTTCATAGAGCAACAATTCAGGGCAAAAGAACAATCCACCACTGGGATTCCAACAACAGAACTATCCACCACCTGATTCCAGCAACAGAAAAAAGGCCATGAGCATGAAAAAGAACCAGGAATAATAGAAGTGCTGGCCCAGTTGAAGAAGCAAGAAGCAAAATACGATGCTTTAGCAACTTGGTTCAAAATCAAGTAGCATTGAATCAAAGCTATTCAGCCTCTATTAAAGCACTGGAAAATCAAATGGGACAACTGGCCAATGCTCAGAGTTACAGACCGCCAGGTAATCTTCCCAGCAACACAGAACCAAACCACAGAACCGAGGGAATGAGCAATGTCAATGCCATCATATTAAAAAGCGGTACTGAAATCAACAAAGATGTTGGAATCAAGGCAACAATTGAAGATATTCCAAAAGAAACAAAGCAACAGATGGAGGAAAAAGAAGCAAATGAAAAAGAACAGATCACTCCACCTCCACTTTTTCCTCAGCGTCTTCAGAAAAACAAACTGGACAAGCAGTTTGCTCGTTTCCTGGAGGTGTTTAAAAAACTGCACATCAACATTCCATTTGCAGAAGCCTTGGAACAAATGCCCAGCTATGTCAAATTCATGAAATACATTCTTTCACGAAAACGAAGATTGAGAGACTACGAGACATAACATTGACGAAAGAATGCAGTGCCATCATTCAGAGGAAACTTCCCCGAAGTTGAAAGATCTTGGCAGTTTCACCATTCCATGCATCATAGGAGAACATAACTTTGGTAAGGCTTTATGTGATTTAGGTGCAAGTGTTAACTTAATGCCTTTTTCTATTTTCAGGAAACTGCAGATTGGAGAAACAATGCCCACTTCAGTCTCTCTACAACTTGCTGATAGAACGCTCGTATTTCCAAGAGGCGTAGTTGAGGATGTGCTGGTCAAGGTTGACAAATTCATTTTCCCAGCAGATTTTATTGTCCTTGATATGGAGGAAGACGCAGACGTGTCAATCATCCTTGGGAGACCATTCTTGGCTACAGGTCGAACCATTATTGATGTACAAAAATGAGAATTAACCATGAGGGTACAAGACCAAGAAATAACATTCAATGTTTTCAAGGCCATGAATTTCCTAGAAGATGAAAAGAATGAGGAATGTTTCATACTTGATGTGATACACAGTACCATTCAGAACTCCAATGCAATGCAAAGTTCTACTGACAAACTTAAAACATGTCAATTGCCTGTGGAGCCTGAAGATAAAGCTTCTTTTGCACTGAAAAAGCCAATTATTGCACTACAAGTAACAGAAGAGAAAAAGTTCCACCAGCTCAACGAATTGGAGGAATTTCACAATCAGCCTTTTGAGGATGCCAAATTGTACAAAAAAAGGCAAGGAAAAGAGATGATGAGAAGTTAGTGCGCATACAACTATAACCATGGAAGAAGGTACTGTTAAACAAATCAATGGTGAAATTCTTCCCATGGAAGCCAAAATCACGGTGGTCAGGTCCATTTGTGATCACCAAGGTTTTACTAGATAGAGCCGTTGAAATACATGATCCTGACTCCAACAAAACATTCAAGGTTAAAAACAAACGTGTTAAGCACTACTGGGGAGAATCATTTGAACGACAAAAAGAAAGGGTCACACTTTCAGACCCAGCCTAACGTTCGAGAAGTCACATCTAGCTGTCAACATTAAACTTAGCGCTCGCAGGGAGGCAACCCATGCAATTTGTGTATATATTGTGAACTGGTGTGTTTTATTTTTGTGTGTTTAATTTTTGCAGGTAAATTCATTTCACGATGGAAGAAGTTCTTGCAAATCTTCACAAGCAATTTCCTTCTCTCCCTCAAAACTCTCTGATGAAAGTCTACAAAGCTCGCTTAGAATGGATGAGATTACTAACGATCCATGATGTTCCTAATGATATTCATTGGGTAATTGAAGCACGAGTCTGATTGGCATGTGAGTCTTCTGACTCTTTTATTTCACATCTGCCTGGTTTTGGAAGAAGCACATATGCAAAGAAACGTAGAGCTAAGCAAATGGGTGTTTGTTATAAATGTGCACGCTGGAATTGCAATACTCGTTGTCGTTCTTTAGGAATGGTGTCTGATAATCGCGAAGACAAAATTAAATTCATTAGGGATGGCTTGAGTAAGGAGTCTGTAGATGATATATCTTCAACTCTTGAGACGCATCCTAGTGGATATGTTCATATAGCCATTCGCAAATTGCATACACAATTCCAAAAAGAAAGACAATAGTTAAGTCTCGGGAATCTGACTCAAAAAGACCATGTTTGCCAATTTATAAGAAAATTGTATGGGAAGCTTGTCCCTGATGCATAGACGTCAATCAAGCCGCTACATTTCTTATACATATTATATCTCTTTGTCTTTTCCTGATAATTGTGATTTGTTTTATTGTTTTCTTTTATTTTCTCCGACAGGATCCATACCTTTTTGACTATCACGATTTATTTTATTGTTTAACTAATAATTGTCATTTGGCAGGTACTAGTGCTATTATTTTACTCACCCTTTTCAGGTATTATAAATTCAACTCATCATTGCACTTTTGAAGACATCCAGAGTAAAACATGGAAGCCACTTCAAGAAGACGAGTTGAAAACATCTGTGTGTTTTGCGGTACTAGTGTTGGTACTAAGCCACAATACGTAGAAGCAGCACAGGAATTGGGTCGAGTCTTAACTGCAAGGAATATGCATTTAGTATATGGCGGAGGCAATCTTGGACTAATGGGGATCATTTCAAAGGCCATACAGGAAGGAGGCAGTCACATTTTGGGAATCATCCCAAACCCCTGGCAGAGGCAAATCTTATTGAACCATCAAACGGAGAGGAACTGATCGTGCCAGGTATGTCTGAATTATTGGTAGAAATGATTAACCGTGCTGATGCTTTTATTGCTTTGTCAGGTGGCTTGGGCACATTGGGGAAATTTTTATAGTGCTATCTTGGGCGAACCTGAACATATACCAGAAACCGCTTGGACTGTACAACGTTGAAGGATTTTATGATTTTCTTTGTGTGTATCTTGATGATGCTCCGAGAAATGGGTTTGTGTCAAAACCTATGAAAGAATTCCTCTTTACTGCCAGAACAGCTCCCGATCTAATTGACCAAATCTTAGCCTATGAACCACAAATTGACCATATCCTTTCAAAGATAAATTGGTCTGAGGACGATCGTGGTAAGAGGCGTCGGATTAATCTGGATCTTAACCTTTAACTTTTCGTGTAGAATTTCAGCTAACCAGGTACTATCTTCCAAGCTCTTCTTCTACTGTTTAAGACATTGGAGACAATGTCTCATTTAGGTTTGGGGGAGGGAATTAGTTGATTAGTATCTTATTTTTAGTTGTGTGTTGTTTTTATTTTTAGTCCAAATTTTTTTTCGAAAAATACAAAAAAAAATGAAAATTTTTCAAAAATTACAAAAATATTTTGCATTTTTATGTTTTTATTTTGACTAAAAATGTGAAATTGGTAAGAGATAGCTGAGTAAGGAGTTTTCACTCCTGAGACGTATCTCAAACCTATTTCGGAACAATTTAATTTTTGTTTATTTCCTTTTGAATTATTTAATTTGTGAATTCTCCATAATGCTGACTAAAATGGATCTTCATATGCTCAGTTGGCAGGTATTATCAACATGCATAGTAGCATACAGACATGAGTTGTAATTGAAAAGTTTATAATATTTATTGCTCTAGTTTAATTGGAGAAAGCATCTCAAAAAGTGATGGAGTAAAAAAAAAAAGGTATGAGATCCGAGTTATTAAGTCTGTAAGGGTGTTTTAACACCTAGTGCCCTAAAGCCAACTGGTTTGGGAGTCACTGGCCCAAAGCTCGCTACATGGATCAAAGATGTTGCAAAAATATATATATCTGAAGTCTGAGTAATTAAGTATGTAGGGGTGTCTTAACATCTGGTGCCCTAAAACCAACTGGTTTGGGAGCCACCGACCCAACACTCGCTACATAGATGGAAGATATTGTATATAAATAAAAAAAAATCAAAAATCAAAAGAACGAATCAGAAAAATCAGAAAAATTATTCCATTACTGCAAAAAGATGTGAATTCTGATAAAATTTTAGGACAAAAATATTATTCTCTTATCAACTGCACTTGTGATTGTTGTGGCCAAAAATGAGTTGATTAATATTTTTTCGGCTGTGCATATGGAGAATGGTAAATATAATCGGAGAATTTACTTATTCAGTAATTTAGAAAGATATAAAACAACTAGTAACTTAGAGTAGAAGTTTCACCTGATTAGTCACTAACTTCTTTATTCTCTTTTCTCTTGTCTTTTTGCTTTTGTGTGCATTAGTTTTATTATCTTTTTACTTTTGTAAAACGTTTGTGGGTATCGTTGCTGTAAGCCCTCACGAGACTATAACTCGTCCACTATGGACACCTAGGGGTTTAAAGGCTTGTTGCATATGCTAAATGCAACTGTGATCCCTATGAAAGTGACTTAGTTTAATTTTAATTATTTCTTGTATTTTATTTTGTTGTTTTACTCGAGGACTAGCAAAATGTTAGGTTTGGGGGTGTGATGAGCGGAAAATATATCAATATGTACCGCCTCTTTTACTTAATATTTTGTTTAGTTTCTCAGGTTTGATGAACGTTTTGATGTGTTTTAGTTTATTTTGCAGATAAAATAATATTGTGACACAATGAAATTATTTAGGACGAAATGTGGGTCAAATAAGGGCAAAAAATTGGACTTGACATATTAATTTTGGAGATTGGAAACTTGAAAGAGCCTTTTAACGAAGTGCATTTTGGAAATTCCAATTTTGGGCATCTCTCGTATTTTGGGCATAACTTTTTACTCCGATATCGGATTGAGCTGATTCAAGTTCCAGATTAAAGAAGACTCAAAGATCTACAATTTTTAAAGACAAAATACTGTCGAATTCTGAATATTTCATGCCTGAAATTGATGAAACATCCAGAAGTGTGTTATGTGTAATTATTAAAGTCATTTTCAAAGCAAAAAATAAATTAATAAATAAATAATAAAAATTATCAAATCACCACCAAACATGATAAGAAATTAGTGGAGTAATTAATAATATATTTGTTGGATGATTTGATGGAGGTAAAATTTTGCCTATAAATACCAAGCCATTTCATTTGTAAATTCATACTTTATTCTAAGGAATTCCTTAAGAATACTAAGAAGATTGTATCTTATTTGTTTATTTACAGCTTTCAGTAATTAATTTTCGCTTTCGCACTTTCTTTCTTTACTTTTCAGTTTTTACTTTCCGTAATTTACTTTTACGCACAATACTTTTCTTTCTTTAATTTTCAGTTTTTATTTTTCAGTAATGAGGAGGTAACTCCTCTTTGCTGGGGTAAAAGGTAAAACTTTTATTACTAATATTTAGATTAATCTCCCTTAATTATAATATATAAACTAGTTAAAACCTGACTTAACGAGGATACCGCCATATTGGTCGGTTGGTAATTATTTAAATTGGTTTTAACCTGACTAAACTGGATACCACTGTAGACACGGATTTCGACTGAGGTCCACAATCGAGATTGTGAGTCTGTAGGGCGTGAGCGAACCTGTAAAACAAGAGTAAAGCGGAAGAGATTTACCGCCCACCGGTGTGGTGGAAGCCGTAAGCACTCCGACGCTCAAGTTAGCTAATGTGTGATTAAGTCGAAGGGGAAAAGATCAAGGCTTGTAGTAAACCTCAATCTTATATAGCTTGCCGAAAGGGCGGTCTAATGTGATGTAGTTGTGGTTTCTATCTGGCCCCCTATCTATTACTTGACTTCTTTCTTTTATAGCCTTCATCTCTTGCCCGTTGGAATCCTTAAATGCAGTCATTATTTTCGCGATTTGTTGACCGTGTAACCGCCGTGTTCCATTATCGTCTTTTAATTCCATGATCTTTACTGAGTTCGTAACTGGTGTCTGTTGGTATTCCAAACTTTGATGGGTCTGGGCTTTGTGAGGTGGGCTGCGGGACTTTAGCCTTTGTCTTCAATATTGGATTTTGTTAACGGGCTCCAGGTGGAATAAATGTCGATTTTATCCCTGGGCCCAAATTTGGCCTGTACAGTTTGTCCCCTACTCTCTAAGTCTTGATGTCTTTTGACTTGGAGAGTATCTTTATCTAGCATGTCGTTTGCTCAACTAATTATCATAGGTAACTGTATAAGACGTTTTGGCCGTCTGAATCTGACGATGGTTTGGGGACATTTTCTTTCGACTTGTAATTTTGAGTCGAGTGACAATGTTGATATGTTTGACTCATCTGGAGTCTATTGGGGAGATGTCCTCTGGTCGACTTGAACAGGGTTGATGTTCAGGAGCTCTTTCACTCGACATGTCGTTTAAGTCGAGTGAAGGCAATTATCTATTAGACTCGACATGAGTCTATAGGGGAATGTCCCCGTGTCGACTGAACAAGATTTGATGTTCAGGAGATCTGTTACTCGACATGTCGTGTAAGTCGAGTGAAGGCAATTATCTATTAGACTCGACATGAGTCTATAGGGGGATGTCCCCGTGTCGACTGAACAAGATTTGATGTTCAGGAGCTCTTTCACTCGACATGTCGTGTAAATCGAGTGAAGGCAATTATCTATTAGACTCGTCACGAGTCTGTAGGGGGATGTCCCTGTGTCGACTGAACAAGATTTGATGTTCAGGAGATCTGTTACTCGACATGTCGTGTAAGTCGAGTGAAGGCGCTTATCTATTAGACTCGACATGAGTCTATAGAGGATGTCCATGTGTCGACTGAACAAGGTTGATGTTCAGGAGCTCTGTCACTCGACATGTCGTGTAAATCGAGTGAAGGCAATTATCTATTAGACTCGTCACGAGTCTATAGGGGGATGTCCCCGTGTCGACTGAACAAGGTTGATGTTCAGGAGCTCTGTCACTCGACATGTCGTTTAAGTCGAGTGAAGGCGCTTATCTATTAGACTCGACATGAGTCTATAGAGGATGTCCATGTGTCGACTGAACAAGATTTGATGTTCAGGAGCTCTTTCACTCGACATGTCGTGTAAATCGAGTGAAGGCATTATCTATTAGACTCGTCACGAGTCTGTAGGGGGATGTCCCTGTGTCGACTGAACAAGGTTGATGTTCAGGAGCTCTATCACTCGACATGTCGTTTAAGTCGAGTGAAGGCATTATCTATTAGACTCGTCACGAGTCTGTAGGGGGATGTCCCTGTGTCGACTGAACAAGATTTGATGTTCAGGAGCTCTGTCACTCGGCATGTCATGTGAGTCGAGTGAAGGCGCTTATCTATTAGACTCGACATGAGTCTATAGAGGATGTCCATGTGTCGACTGAACAAGATTTGATGTTCAGGAGCTCTATCACTCGACATGTCGTTTAAGTCGAGTGAAGGCAATTATCTATTAGACTCGTCACGAGTCTATAGGGGGATGTCCCTGTGTCGACTGAACAAGATTTGATGTTCAGGAGATCTGTTACTCGACATGTCGTGTAAGTCGAGTGAAGGCAATTATCTATTAGACTCGTCACGAGTCTATAGGGGGATGTCCCCGTGTCGACTGAACAAGGTTGATGTTCAGGAGCTCTTTCACTCGACATGTCGTTTAAGTCGAGTGAAGGCAATTATCTATTAGACTCGTCACGAGTCTATAGGGGGATGTCCCTGTGTCGACTGAACAAGATTTGATGTTCAGGAGCTCTGTCACTCGGCATGTCATGTGAGTCGAGTGAAGGCGTAACGTTAGACTCGAAATGAGTCAACTGGGGGTGTCCCCGTGTCGACTGAACAAGATTTGATGTTCAGGAGATCTGTTACTCGACATGTCGTGTAAATCGAGTGAAGGCAATTATCTATTAGACTCGACATGAGTCTATAGGGGGATGTCCCCGTGTCGACTGAACAAGGTTGATGTTCAGGAGCTCTGTCACTCGACATGTCGTGTAAGTCGAGTGAAGGCGCTTATCTATTAGACTCGTCACGAGTCTGTAGGGGGATGTCCCTGTGTCGACTGAACAAGGTTGATGTTCAGGAGCTCTGTCACTCGACATGTCGTGTAAGTCGAGTGAAGGCGCTTATCTATTAGACTCGTCACGAGTCTGTAGGGGGATGTCCCTGTGTCGACTGAACAAGGTTGATGTTCAGGAGCTCTGTCACTCGACATGTCGTGTAAGTCGAGTGAAGGCAATTATCTATTAGACTCGACATGAGTCTATAGGGGGATGTCCCCGTGTCGACTGAACAAGGTTGATGTTCAGGAGCTCTTTCACTCGACATGTCGTGTAAGTCGAGTGAAGGCGCTTATCTATTAGACTCGACATGAGTCTATAGGGGGATGTCCCCGTGTCGACTGAACAAGGTTGATGTTCAGGAGCTCTGTCACTCGACATGTCGTGTAAGTCGAGTGAAGGCGCTTATCTATTAGACTCGACATGAGTCTATAGAGGATGTCCATGTGTCGACTGAACAAGGTTGATGTTCAGGAGCTCTGTCACTCGACATGTCGTGTAAGTCGAGTGAAGGCGCTTATCTATTAGACTCGTCACGAGTCTATAGGGGGATGTCCCCGTGTCGACTGAACAAGGTTGATGTTCAGGAGCTCTATCACTCGACATGTCGTGTAAGTCGAGTGAAGGCAATTATCTATTAGACTCGACATGAGTCTATAGGGGAATGTCCCCGTGTCGACTGAACAAGGTTGATGTTCAGGAGCTCTGTCACTCGACATGTCGTTTAAGTCGAGTGAAGGCGCTTATCTATTAGACTCGTCACGAGTCTATAGGGGGATGTCCCCATGTCGATGAGGGCGCTCGCGAAAATTACGTTTGCCGAGGAACCTGTGTCGATCAATACCCGCTTGACCAAGAAATTCGCCACCTGCAAGGAGATGACCAAAGCGTCGTGGTGCGGGTTTAGGGTGTGGGAATTTTCATCGTCTGGAAACTCCATGGTCAGTTCTGTGAAGGCTTTTTCTACAGACATAGCAGTATGAGAGACATTACTGATCAGAGCCCTTGTATGTCGTTTGGCAGCTGAATAAGTAGTTCCACTGATTCCTGAACCTCTCGAAATAACGTTGACTGTGTTATTTATAGGGGGTGGTAGGACAGGATCTTCTCCCTGGTTGATTTTTTCATCCCTTCGTGACATGGTTGCCTTTCCCTTGTCTGTTAGCAGGTCCCTCAGGAACCCTTTGTTGAATAGTTCCAGTACTTCTAATCTCAGAGCAACATATTCGGCTGTCGTATGGCCGTAGTCCCTGTGGAATTCGCACCACTTCCTGGTGTCTTTCTTTGTTGAATGGTCTTTTGAACGTGGGGGCCATTTTACATCATTCCCCATCTTCTTAAGCACTGAAACCAGCTCTCCAGGGGAAATAGTGAAATTATAATCAGGGAGTTTGTGTTTACTTACTGGTAATTCTTCTCTGTTCTTGTATGGCCTTGGTCGTCTGTCATTGTTTTTGTAGAACGGACGACGTTCTCCTCCTGATCTATTCCTTCCCTCTTTGTGTGAATGGATCTCTTCTTCATGTCGTCTGGGAATTGTGGGCCTTCGGTCGATTCCTGGATTTGCGATATCTCTTCTCTGGTTTCTTTTATCTTCTTCCCACTTTATCTCTATGTAGGCTCGCGCCATGACCTGGTCCATGGTATTGCATCGAAACTTCGTCAACTTTTTATACAGCCCACTATCGTAAAGTAGACCGTTCCGGAAAGCTTCGACTGCTGTGGGTTGGTGGAGATCCGGGACGGTGATTCTCTCTCGGTTAAACCTGGCCATATAGCTTCTCAGCGATTCCCCCTTCTGTTGTTGTATGGAATTCAGGTCGTCTGATGTTTTCTCTATTTTGCACGAGCTTGCAAAATGTTGCATGAATTTGTCGGCTAATTCCTGGTAGGATTAAATTGACCTGTAGGGCAGGTTGATGAACCATGTGAGCGCTGGTCCGGCGAGGGTTCCTCCAAAATATCTACACATTCCTGCTTCCCATTGACTCGGCGACAAGCCGGTTGACATCATCTTAAACTTGTAGTGTATAATATGGTCGTCTGGATCAGTGGACCCATCGTACTGCCTCATTTCTGACGGATTGAATTTCCTGGGCAATTCTACAGTCACGAGGGACTCCGCGAACGGGGTGTTAGAGATCGCTCCAGCCCTGCTCCTTCTGGTTGATAGCCTTATCCCCGGAAGTCGTGACATAATCGCCTCCTTGAATTCTATCAATTCCATTCTCATCAAGGAATTTGGATCTTGTGTAGCCGGTTGGGGACTGTTGTTCCTTCCATCCGACATGGGGTGCGCTACTGGATTGCTGCAATCGTCTGGATTGCTGGTTCGGCCTTGGGGTTGTTGGGGGTTGTGTGACAATAGGTCCAGTTTTTTTTGTAAGGTTTCATTGGAATTCCGCACTGCCAAGTTCTCCTCTTCTAGGGCCTGCAATCGATCTTGGAGCATGGCAAGTTGTGCCATCACAGGATCTCGTATTTCGTTGGTCGCTGCCATTCTCGATTTGTTCGCTCAGTAGCCCCACGGTGGGCGCCAAATTGTAGACACGGATTTCGACTGAGGTCCACAATCGAGATTGTGAGTCTGTAGGGCGTGAGTGAACCTGTAAAACAAGAGTAAAGCGGAAGAGATTTACTGCCCACCGGTGTGGTGGAAGCCGTAAGCACTCCGACGCTCAAGTTAGCTAATGTGTGATTAAGTCGAAGGGGAAAATATCAAGGCTTGTAGTATACCTCAATCTTATATAGCTTGCCGAAAGGGCGGTCTAATGTGATGTAGTTGTGGTTTCTATCTGGCCCCCTATCTATTACTTGACTTCTTTCTTTTATAGTCTTCATCTCTTGCCCGTTGGAATCCTTAAATGCAGTCATTATTTTTGCGATTTGTTGACCGTGTAACCGCCGTGTTCCATTAGCGTCTTTTAATTCCCTGATCTTTACTGAGTTCGTAACTGGTGTCTGTTGGTATTCCAAACTTTGATGGGTCTGGGCTTTGTGAGGTAGGCTGCGGGACTTTAGCCTTTGTCTTCAATATTGGATTTTGTTAACGGACTCCAGGTGGAATAAATGTCGATTTTATCCATGGGCCCAAATTTGGCCTGTACAACCACCTGATTGGTCGGTTGGTAATTAATTATTAATTTAACTTAATATGGATACCGCTTATATGGCTGGTTGGTAATTATCATGTAAAGTTAATATATTATATTAAGGGAGATATCTAAAATAGAAGTAATAAAAGTGGATCATTTTATCTCATCATTTTCTTTTATTGTACTTTTACTTTATTTACTTTTCAGCAATTTACTTTCAGCATTTACTTTTCAGCAATTTACTTTCAGCATTTACTTTTCAGTAATTTACTTTCAGCATTTACTTTTCAGCATTTAATTTTCAGTATTTAATTTCAGCATTTACTTTCCGTCATTTACTTTTCAGCAACTTACTTTTCAGTATTTTACTTTATGTCTTTTATTTTATTTAAGTTTTTACTAGCCTTAGTTATGTGTCGTAACTAAGTTAGTTATCTGGGGTTGTGATGAATTCTAATATCACCGGTTTATAAGGGGTTATTTTATAATTTGGGTAATTTAAAGGTTTACTTATTAAGTCTTAAGCTTAATGCGTCTTGTTAATTGGCCACTAATAAGATTGATCTGGTAAATCTAAAATAAACTTGACAAATGAATTTTAGGTTTCAGCCTTAGACTTAATAGCCCACGATCTTCCTTGAGGATAGATAACTCTTTAATAGATTTCCTTACAGGATAGACATATACATGTCGGGCGGGGGTAGCCATAATTGGAACTTAAACTTAATGAATCCAGGTAATTTGGTTGACATAGACATATGGTTCAATTGGGTTATACTGGGTATTTGCGTCTGTCCATCGACGGAGGCTTTCGCATAATTTAGTGTTCCAAGTTAGTAAACCGATATATTACACAAAAATGAAATAATCACTTCATCCTTAAAATGATATTGGAAGATTCACAACCTTAGATAGTTTCCTAATATTGAATTTTCTTAAACCTACTTTCGCGCAAGTTTATTTACTTGTTTTTAAATTCAAAATCATCTCAATTTCAAATCAATCAATCAATCAACCTGTTAGATACTAGTAATCATTTGACCTCATAAAATTAATAGATTAGGTATTAAGTCCTCGTGGGATCGATACTTTTTATACTACTTGAACGATACGTGCGCTTGTGTTATACGCGTGTGATTATGCACCAGTCAAGCCTCAGTATTTTTAAAAATCGATCTTTGATCGGGATATCATCAGATGAGGATCCAAGATGTGGATATTTTGAAGACTGCATTCCGAACTAGATATGGGCATTATAGGTTCCTAGTGATGTCATTCGGACTTAGTAATGCACCTGCAGCATTCATGGGATTGGTGAATAGTGCATCCCATCAGTATTTGGATAAGTTCGTTGTAGTATTTATTGATGACATCTTTGTGTATTTGCCCTTTCGGATCGATCATGAGCAACACCTTCAATTGATATTGGAGATTTTGAGGAGGGAGCAATTATATGCCAAGTTCTTTAAATATGAGTTTTGGCTGGACAATATGGTATTTTTGGGACATATCATCTCATGAGAGGGGATCTGTTGGGGTTTCGGGCGTTGTGCGCGGCGGAAGCGCGAGTTCGAGCGAAATCATATTTTAAACCTTTTTCAAAATATCAAATAAATTATTCAATAGCTAATATGAATAATTTATTCATATGTCACCTAAACCTATTTATTCAATAACAAATATTATATATAAACTTGTTGAAAACTCGCGAAACTTTTACGAAAACCGTTTTTCCGTAAAATGACGCAAAACACGTTTTCGACTGAACCGACCACCCGACACTTATGGAAACTGCCAAGGTCAGTTCCAATAGTCTCGAAATAGTTCATGGGCTTCCCGAACAGTGACGGATTCATTGTTTGGACATCCTTCACCCGTTGGCTCAAAATCCACCCGGTAACGCCGTTTTTTTGTCATTTTCGCTTATTTCAACTCCGAAACACATTCCGGCAATTGTTCCAACTCCCAAAACACATCCAATACATTCATATGACATTTAAATTTCATCAACAAAAATCAGAATAGTTCCAGGTCTGAACCAGTAACGAAATTCATCAAAAATCATGCTTTAAATCCAATTTCAAACAAGATTAATCTAATTAATCAAAAACCCATTCAAAGCCACCACACATGAGTAACTCTAGAACAATTCTAGGCTATTTAGAGTGGATCAAAAACTCTAGAATGACAACTATATTGTCCAACAAAAAATTGATTAAATTGGAAACAAATTACACTAATTAGTTCCAAAATAACTTCACATATGCACTAATCTTCCTTCTCGATCAACCACAAACAAAAGCCCCAAATTTTCACAAAATAAAGAAACCCTAGAACATTTCTAAGTATTCAAGAATACAAGAAACTAGTTTACAAGCTTTGTTGTAGAAGATTACCTCTTTAATCTCTTAAAATCCAAACTTTTTTCTTGAATTGTTTCTTTGTCTTGTTGTTTGATTTCATCAAAGCAAAAATGGGTTTTGTTTCTTGTTATTCTCAGCAACAATGGAGAACATCAAGAGAGATAAAAACATTTTTTTTAATTGCTATATTGACCGAATTTACAAGTTAGAAGGGCATAATTATTTTTTGCTATTTTTTAATCAAATTAAAATGCATTAATCTTTATTATATCCAATCAAAATTGGACACACAAAGATCAATTAAATCCATGTCATGTGTAACCAATTAGGAATCACCATTTGTCATAGCAATTATGACAAAATAGGATAAGGCTTTAATTTTTTTTTTTAATTATTTAATTATTTAACTATTAAATAATTAAACAATTAATTTACACACACATATGTATTTTATTTACATTAAATCATAAATACATATATTATTGGCATGTGTCAAAATCTTAATTGAAAAATATTAATGTGTATCTAATCGTATTATGTATCAAATACAAATACACAATAATTATTAGCGGACAAAATCCCATAATGTATGTGTTGTCGTTTAACGATTAAACAATCCGAATTAACTCATTTAATCCGGTGAAGTATTATGAATAATCTGTATTATCCATATCGAGTTGCCCAAGTGCTCAACGAGTACATTTCATATTTTGGGACTCTCTAAGTTTAGGTTTATCCGTCACGAAATCTAATTTTGTGTCCATAATCCAACCACTCATGGATTATGACGACCACGGATAATCTTGCTAAACTATGCAAGCTGAGGTCATTACATACGTATAATCCATCCGTCACAGGCTATCCATATTATACATGAGGTATAGATAAAAACGTCAAACTTGTTCGGTATAATATAGTCGATATTTCATTTACGATCTCTAAATAACACTCGGAACTGATTTCCGACGTTATACCACAGCCATGGATTTACTAGATCGTAAACACTTGAGGATGTCTATGCTCTGTACACAAGACTGACAGATCCTATCTTGATACGCACTGGATATCATGAGCATCAGTCCACACCCAACGAACAGGCGGAGGTCTGATCATGGATAGATCGTTGACGTGACTGCCATCAAAGTGTGGAGAATAACTCATATATCCTATTGTGGTATCTCAAGTCAGATGACCACTATGCTCGCTCAACTCGAGAAGGTTCCTATTGACATTGGTATATCATGTATTAGGAAACCTTCAGTGAGTCGTTCAGTGTCTTATAAAATAAATACCTACATGTCTATACGAGTCTCCCGAGACTCATGGTTCATTGGGATAAACCATCGGACCAAGTCACGATATACGACATGTACTGGTCTCAGCGGATTTTACTAACCGACCCGTGTTAGTAAATCTTGACCAGGAAATTTATTTAAGGATATACATCTTATAGTGTGCTTCACAATGTCAATTACAAACTGCGTTGTAACTACACACTCTATTGTAAATCCTAGGGTCTTTGTCTAATATACACGTATCACTGAACCAGATTCAGTTTCGATATAATTGTAATCAGATATCTAATCGTAATTAGATCGAATAAGCGTATAAAAGACAATGGTGCTACCATTAAACTAGTAATATTATGGAAAATAAAATTACTCGTATTTATTAATTGGACATAAATACGATCCGGATTGGCACTCTGAGCACCAACCCTAACAATTTCTCTCACTTACTCTAGTGTCAATCCCAGTATCATATACACATCTCAAAGTGTATCACTTATTGTGGCCCTCAAGAACTCACCTTGCACTCAAAAGGTAGGCAACAACAAGTAAGCCCGCTTTATAAATCGAGTTTGTCCAACAAACCCAACCGTTTTCCTTAACCAGCATCATTCATATTCTACAGAATCCAAATTCTACATCAATATGACTCAGATGTTATATCAGTTTTGTGTTATGGCTGCTGAGTTGTCTAAGTATATATGGATCAAATCCAAAATACTATAAGACAATCGCAAGCACCAAACTAATATCAACACTTCTAATCATTGAGGTCACTTTGCAACTTCTTAAGTCAATACTTCAAAAGTCACAACTGATTCCGCTGGATTAGTAGAAACAATAGTGACACTTCCACTGCATCTTTTTTGACTTTATATGACATAGATCATCTAACATCGTAATTAGGATCAAGACTAATCTAACCTTATGGTTGCTGACTAAATTCTCTATGAATTAGAAACTCGTTTTTAATATCTCAAAGATCACAAAGAACATGTTTCTAGAACCATCATATGGTCTACACCATATCAAAATAACTTGTAACAACTACGATTAAATTGATATCGATAATCGCACATAATATAGTATTTATTACGCCATCATCATATGATGCATAAGATTGACTAGACATTCCAATCAATCTATCTTTCGAAAAATGAATTATCATTTACGAAAGATGAACATTATATATATAAAAAAAGATATGTTAACTGTCAAACAGTTATACTAACTTTCATACAGATAGTTTTACTGTGTCCTTTATTAGATCATATCTAATACGCGACTAATGGGAGTATCTCACAAGTCTTTTAGTTTTATATCAAATATAAAACTTTATATCAAATATATCAGAGACCGCTTATACTGCTAACACGGAGAAAATAAGACTTAGGATATATAATACTAGAAATGAATATGTACGCTCCCACTGACCCTACTGACAAATATGTATTCTCTATACTTTGATAAAACCAGACAATCTGACTGATATCAAAAACAGATAACACAGATTTTCGGAAAGCTTATATGAGTCTACAATAGGCTCCATAAGCTAGTATATCAAATTGTGATCGTAGCAGAACACAAACTCTAGTGTCATTCCAGAATGAGCTTCTTCAAACAAAGAAACCACACAGATCTCTCATTCGAAGAAATCAGTCAAGAATGTCATTTTTCATTCTTTGGCCAAAATACAGTTTAATATTAACATTAACCAACTGATCTTTAATTGTTCAATTAGTGCGACTAGAGACAAGTATTCTCAGAATCTATAATAGACTACTGAGGATAACCTTTCTATTTGTCATACAATAAAGGTCAAACCTTTATCAAGCTCACTTCGTTTTTGTTGCGCAAACAATTTACTCAGTTTATGAACTATTCATAACGAAAGCTTAATCAAGTTCAAAACTTGATCGTAGTAAGCTATAAACAATCTTAAATCTATGGTTCAACGCTAACTCTGGAATCGATATCAGATATCTCTCCCACTATAAGTTATAGGATAATTATCTTCGATAAGAAAACATCAGAATCATTAATATCGAATACTTTGTAAATGGTTCTGACATCCTATTAAACTTATACGGAAGATGTCTAAGGTTCATTTCATCTTATTAATTATGTAGTTCCATTATAGTTTATCACTCTCACATTTGACTTCAAAAAAGTCAAATCTTTTCTGTAATCGTCAACATCCAATGTTAACTTCCAAGTAACAAAATAATTTTATTACTCGGGATCGTAGAAAAGATATTCTATCAAATAGAATACAATATTCTATTAAATAGAATAAATGATAAACCTTTCACTCGTACCTCTGAGGCACAAGCCTTTTTCAATTATATAACCATTATACAAAAGAAAGATTCAAATCTCAAACTTTTCAATATTCAAATTTTCTACTATACATATCATATATGTAACTGTAGAAACGAATGGAACCTAAATTAAAGAGATGAATTAATATTGCAGGAGGATAACCCCATAGTATTGAAACTAATTCGGTAACACTCAATATCAATTAATCAAATCATATAAGATTCAATTACTCCCACTGACCAATTCCATCACAATGGAATCATGGAAGTTTAATATTGAGTAAGAATCATATTCATTAAATAAAAATAGAACTAATTGCCTTAAACTCATGCGTTTGATCATATCAAACATCTTCGAACAATTCAAAGACTCTCAATGAATTTCATAGTTTTCAATACATCAAATAAAATATCTTTGAACCATTCAAAATATTCTATCCACATTTCATTAGAAACATATTGAAAGTTCTCGAACAATTCAATACATTTAATATGTTCTCTATTAGAAACACGTAATTAAGTCATGACAATTCATCAACAAAGTTACGGAGCAAAGAAAACTATACAATGCAATTTCTAATTCATTAAACTATATACATCCAATGTATCAGTCTAATAAATCTGGTGGTCCAATGACGATCATCGGTTAAACAAGATTTATTCACAACCTGAATACAATATTCATTAAATGGATAAGGATATATGGTGTGAACTCCTATCAGACCATCATTTACCATAAGGAACAAACATCTAATGCTTTTATGATAAAACCTCATAAAGCACAGTTCTCAGTTATTTACTCTACCGAATAGTTTTCTTAATGTTTATCTTTTCATTAATGACACTACTAGTCGTCTTAAAAATATAACAACTGTTTATACAGAATAAGTAACTATCCAGTAGTCACAAGTTCTGATATCAGATATCAAAACAGTTATTAAACATTATTTTAAATAACTATACGGGAGATCTGGTATCCAATACCTACAGTTGTTATATTGTGAGAATCAATATTCTCTATACACAACTATACGCATCTCCTTTCTTAAGCTTTATAATTTGCGTCCAATTATTCACAACAATTGCAAATAATTGATTAGCAAACTGTGTCAGACACGTGACTTCTAAAAGTCACTAAAAGCGAAGAAACGTCATTAAAAGATAAACAAATGCTAATGGGTTTTTCTTAATGCCAGTCATGAATCTCGAGACATGAACTGATTCGCGTCAATTCTGACTACATAAGAAACAATTCTTTCTAGACTATTATATCCTAAAACATATATCCTATTAGATTACATAATCGTGACTTAGAAACTAAGTCACAAACCATCTTGATTTTTGAGAAAATCGGAACAACAGTTCCTGATGATTTTTAACTAATCTAACAATATCTAAGTTTACTGTCTTTCTAGAACCTATTCTAGAATTACGCAACCATAATTAAAGTCAGAAAAGCTATTATAGTAATAATCATGCAGTGGATTAGAAGTAAAATTCTATAAGCAATATAGAATAAAAGGAAAACGTAGCAGAATCTTCCATAAAATTACGCACTGCTTAAGTTATGGATTTTAAACTCAGCAGTGTCTCCCACTACTTTACATAATACCGTAATCCCCAACGGAGAACGGGTATTCAATAATTAAATCGAACTCCATAGTGAGAGTAGGATCCCATGAATATATTTCGACTCACAGCTTTGGCACGTTCTCACCTACGTATATTCATTAGGTAGACAACTCATTGTCAATCACTCGCCAGTGACTTCTGGTTTTGGTCCTGACCGTTCTCCCTGTGACAGCTTTGGCACGTTCACAGGGAGGCGTATCAAGGCTACACTTGTCAATAACAAACTCACGCTACTGGTGTAGTCCTGACAGCTTTGGCACGTTCAAGATTTCCACTTTCACTTGAATTTATCTCTTATCATATAAGTTCTACCAGCGCAAATGAACTACCATCAGTCATAACTGCACAGCTTTGGCACGATACAGCTACAACATCAGGAAATCATTTGCATCCGTATTGACAAGGCAGACCAAGAAATATGTATCCAATACACGTTACTTTACAGCCATATTTCAAAGCGGGGATTTTCCTATGGAAGCTATACTCTACATATAATGCATAATTTTAATCTAAATCATTTTCTAAATATTTCAATTCTACCTTAGAAAATATAACGCAATTTAACTAATAAATTTCAGTTACATCTTCGTTAGCGTAGTATCAAAAAGTCTAGAAACATATTTAGATTCTAAGCATGTGTGAATATTAAAATTGGATTAAATATCAAATATCAAGCATGAATAATGTAATGGATGAAGCATCAGACCTGTTCTGATACCATTTTTGTAGAGGTTTGGGGAGTTGTGCGCGGCGGAAGCGCGAGTTCGGGCGAAATCGTATTTTAAACCTTTTTCAAAATACCAAATAAATTATTCAATATCTAATATGAATAATTTATTCATATTTCACCTAAACCTATTTATTCAATAACAAATATTAACATAAACTTGTTGAAAACTCGCGAAACTTTTACGAAAACCGTTTTTTCGCCAAATGACTTAAAACACGTTTTCGACTGAACCAACCACCCGACACTTATGGAAACTACACAGGTCAGTTCCAATAATCTCGGGACAGTTCATGGGCTACCAGAACAGTGACAGATTCACTGTTTGGACAGCCATCACCCGGTTGGCTCAAAATCCACCCGGTAACGCTGTTTTTTGCCGTTTTCGCTTATTTCAACTCTGAAACACATTCTGACAATTGTTCCAACTCCCAAAATACATCCAATACATTCATATGACATTTAAATTTCATCAAAAAAATCAGAATAGTTCCAAGTCTGAACCAGTAACCAAATTCATCAAAAATCATGCTTTAAATCTAATTTCCAACAAAATTAATCTAATTAATCCAACACCCATTCAAAGCCACCACACATGAATAACTCTAGAACAATTCTAGGCTATTTAGAGTGGATCAACAACTCTAGAATGGAAACTATGTTGTCCAATAACAAATTGATTAAATTGGAAACAAATTACACTAATTAGTTCCAAAATAACTTCACACATGCACTAATCTTCCTTCTCCATCAACCACAAACAAAAGCCCTAAATTTTCACAAAACAAAGAAACCCTAGAACATTTCTAAGTATTCAAGAATACAAGAAACTAGTTTACAAGCTTGGTTGTAGAAAATTACCTCTTTAATCTCTTAAAATCCAACTTTTTTCTTGAATTTTTTCTTTGTCTTGTTGCTTGATTTCATCAAACCAAAAATGGGTTTTATTTCTTGTTATTCTTGGCAACAATGGAGAACATCAAGAGAGATAAAAATATTTTTTTAAAATGCTATGTTGACCGAATTTACAAGGTAGAAGGGCATAATTGTTTTTTGCTATTTTTTAATCAAATTAAAATGCATTAATCTTTATTATATCCAATCAAAATTGGACACACAAAGATCAGTTAAATTCATGCCATGTGTAACCAATTAGGAATCACCATTTGTCATAGCAATTATGACAAAATAGGATAAGGCTTTAATTTTTTTAATTATTTAATTATTTAACTATTAAATAATTAAATAATTAATTTACACACACATGTGTATTTTTATTTACATTAAATAATAAATACATATATTATTGGCATGTCTCAAAATCTTATTTAACGAATAATTAAAGTGTATCTAATTGTATTATATATTAAATACAAATACATAATAATTATTAGCGGACAAAATCCCATAATTGCATGTGTTGTCGTTTAACGATTAAACAATCCGAATTAACTCATTTAATCCGTAAAGTATTATGAATAATCCGTATTATCCATATCGAGTTGTCCAAGTGCTCAACGAGTACACTTCAGATTGTGAGACTCTCTAAGTTTAGGTTTATCCGTCACGAAATCCAATTTCGTGTCCATAATCCACCCACTCATGGATTATGACGACCATGGATAATCTCGCTAAACTATGCAAGCTGAGGTCATTGCATACGTATAATCCATCTGTCACAGGCTATCCATATTATACATGAGGTATAGATAAAAACGTCAAACCTGTTCGGTATAATATAATCAACATTTCATTTACGATCTCTAAATAACACTCGGAACTGATTTCCGACGTTATACCACGGCCATGAATTTACTAGATCGTAAACATGTGAGGATGCATATGCCATGTACACAGGACTGACGAATCCTATCTTGATACGCACTGGATATCATGACCATCAGTCCACACCCAACGAACAGGCGGAGGTCTGATCATGGATAGATCGTTGACGTGACTGCCATCAAAGTGTGGAGGATAACTCATATATCCTACTATGGTATCTCAAGTCAGAGGACCATTATGCTCGCTCAACTCGAGAAGGTTCCTATTGACGTTGGTGTACCATCTATTAGGAAACCTTCAGTGAGTCGTTCAGTGTCTTATCAAATAAACACCTACATGTCTATACGAGTCTCCCGAGACTCATGGTTCATTGGGATAAACCATCGGACCAAGTCACGATATACGACATGTATTGGTCTCAGCGGATTTTACTAACCGACCCGTGTTAATAAATCTTGACCATGAACTTTATTTAAGGATATACATCTTATAGTGTGCTTCCCAATGTCAATTACAAACTGCGTTGTAACTGCACACTATATTGTAAATCATATGGTCTTTGTCTAATATACACGTATCACTGAACCAGATTCAGTTTCGATCTAATCGTAATCAGATATCTAATCGTAATTAGATCGAATAAGTGTATAAAAGACAACCGTACTACCATTAAATTGGTAATATTTATGGAAAATAAAATTGCTCGTATTTATGAATCGGATATAAATACGATCTGGATTGGCACTCTCAGTATCAACCCTTACAAGATCTATATAGATCCGCAGAAGGTCGAAGCAGTTCTAAAATGGGAGAGACCGATAACGGCGATAAAGATTTGGAACTTCTTGGGATTAGGGCTACTATCGTCGTTTTATCCAATATTTCTTTATTATTGCTACTCCGATGACTCAGCTGATGAGAAAAAAAATATCATTTGTATGGAATGACGATTGTGAGAGGAGCTTCCAAATTTTGAAGAAGAAATTAACTACTACACCGGTACTCACTCTATAGTCTGAACTTGACGGATATGTGGTTCATATCACATAAAGGGCTAGGATGTGAGGTGATGCAGCATGGAAGAATGATTTCTTATGCCTTAAGACAATTAAAAACCCATGAGAATAATTATCCCACCCATGATCTAGAGTTGACAACGATTGTACATGCTCTAAAGATTTGGAGGCATTATTTATATGGTGCCAAGTGTGAGATTTATACCGACCATAAGAGTTTGAAATATCTTCTCACTCAGAAAGAGTTGAATTTGAGGCAGAGGCATTGGATGAAGTTCTTAAGTGACTATGATTGCACTATTAATTACCTTCCGGGAAAGGCCAACGTAGTTGCTGACGTACTAAGTAGGAAGAACATGGGTAAAATGCAGTTTTTGAGAGCTAAACATAAGATGTTTGAAGAGATGGCAACGTTACATTTGACATTTGAGGTATCTGACAGATGAGGGCTTCTTGCTTATATGAAAGTTCGACCTACACTGCTAGATAGACTCAAAATAGCACAAAACGAAGATGAGCAATATGGGAAGTGAAAAGTATAGGCTGCAAACGGTGAGACTACTACCTTCAGATTGAGTTTAGATGATGTATTATTTTTTTGTGATAGAGTTATGATATCACCTACTGGAGCGCTTAAGCAGAAGATCTTGAATGAAGCTTACGATACTCCGTATAATATGCATCCTGAGAGCACCAAGATGTATCAGAATCTGAAGAAAATATACTAGTGCTTCGGAATGAAGAGAGAAATTTCAGAGTTTGTATCTCGTCTAGTTTGTTAGCAGGTCTTGACAGAGCATCAACACCCAACTGGATTACTCCAGCCTCTACCTATACCTGAGTGCATGGGAAAACATTGTGATGAATTTTATATTTGGGCTACCAAGGACACTGAAAGGCCATGGTGCAATTTGGGTGATAGTGGATCGATTGTCTAAATCTGCCAATTTTATGCCGATTCGAGTTACATGGGGACTAGAGAGGCTAGCAAAACTGTATGTGGAATAGATTGTACGGTTTCATGGAGTATCGATGTCGATTGTATCAGATATAAATGTTAGATTTACTTCTCGTTTTTGACAGGGTTTCCAGAAGTCTATGGGGTCGAAGGTTACTATGAGCACAACACTCCACCATCAGACTGACGGGCAGTCATAGCGGACTATTCAGACATTAGAAGATCTGCAGAGATCGTGTATATTGGCTTTTACAGGAAGATGAGACGATCATTTATATCCGATAGAGTTTGCCTACAACAACAGCTTTCAGGCTAACATCAGTATGGCTCCATTTGAGGCTTTGTCTGGGAGGAGGTGTATGACTCTTGTTTGTTGGGGCGGGTTAGAGATAGACAGATTCATGGTTCAGACTTGGTAGATATGACATCTGAGAGGATCAGACTGATCTGAGCTAGACTATTAGAGGTGTAGAGTCGAAAAAAGAGTTATGCTGACAAAAGAATGAAGGAATTTGAGTTCCAAGTGGGGGATAAAGTCTTCTTAAAAGTCTCTCATTAGAATAGAGTATTGAAATTTGGCTGAAAGGGAAAGTTGGCACAGCACTATATTGGTCCTTATGAGATTTTGGAGAGAGTGGGCAGAGTGGCATATCATTTGGCATTACTATTGGAATTAGAAAGGATTCATAATGTATATCATGTATCAGTGCTGACGAATTATGTACCAGATATTACTCACATCCTGCAGAGCCAACCGGTAGAGTTGAGCGAGAATCTGACTTACGAAGAAAAACCCATGTAGATTGTAGAGTGAAAGGTTCAAGAGTTGATATCAAAACGTATCTTTATCATGAAGGTACTAATCGTAATATACAAGAGGCAACCTGGGAAGTGGAAAATGATATGAGAGAGAAATATCTAGAGCTATTCGAGGATTGAGAAATTTCAAAGACGAAATTTTTGTAAGGTGGATAGATTGTGATATCTTATATTTTTAAATTTAACTGATTCTTTTATCCTCTACACTCACACACGTTTTCCTCCCCCCCCCCCCCCCCCCCAAAAAAATCAGCAAACACACACACACACTCATAATTCAACTCTAGATTTTGGGTGTGTTTATCTTGAAAATAAAAGGGATGGGGTGAATGTGTGGTTTATCAGTAGAAAATGGGAATAAAAGGATTTCAGTGACCAGTGAGAAATAGAGAGAGTCGAACCAGTAGAGAGAAAAAGTGTAGGCATGAGAGAGAAAGTGGTTGTTCGATGTCGTTGGCCACCTTTTCCAGCGAGTCCAGGAGAATCCTCTCAACGAGACGAAGACAACGTCGTCGATCCGACGACCTGAATCCACCTGACGCGCCTTCACGCGCCACCATGCGCTGCTCCACGCGCCGCCATGCATGAACAACACCTCTCGGACCAGAATCTTCCCCTCGTCGAGATACGCAGGTTGGACACTTCAGTTGCCCAAATCGGACATTCGATTGTCGTGAAACGAGCCAAAAACGGAAGTTAAAGTCGTTTGACCGTTCGTCGGTGACCACCGAGAATCCACCATCACCACCACCATCGTTGTGATCCTAGTGACGTGTATTGTGTATTGATCATCTCGTTGTGGAGTTTTGGAGTCTTTGGGGCTCGGTACATTATTTTTACATTTTAAGGGTGTAAATGCAAGATTTTAAAACTTTTGGACTTATTCGTAAATTGACATGATTAGGGACACAAAAATGTAAATTCTGATTTTTAGTGAGTAATAGTTGATAACCGAGATTTTTAGGACTAAATTGATAATGTAGAGAGTATTGAGGGTAAAATCATAATTTTAGTAAAATATAGACTTAATCATAACTTTTATACTTTTTCAGATTTTAGCGATGACATAAAGATATAGAAACATTATTTTATCTTTTGAGTTAAATTGTCTATTATTTTAATTTAGAAACATTATTTCATTTATTTCATAACACATATTTAAAAAAAAAAATTCCAATAAAATAATTTTACATTTTTTAATAAAAGCTATCATTCACCGCCAAATAATTATTTTTTTTAAACCAAAAACTCTACTAGAAAAGCTACATCAAACAAACCCTTTAATATTTGACACACAGAAAATCCCATTAATCAAACAATATCCTTTCAATAAAGTTTGATTGAAAAAAACGATGATGAAGCCATGGAGAAGTAATCAAGGGGGGCCTTTTGGGCACTCCACTCAATGTTCTTAACATCAACAGAATCAACACAGCGTTACAATCTATATATTGCAGATTGCATACAATATGCAACATGCCCATTATAGATAACTATTTATATGATCTTAGAAGCTAAAAGTAGGTACCCTCGGGAGGTTGAACCAGCTTCCGGTTGTGTGGGGCCGCCATCTCCTTTTTCAACTGTGTGAGTATATCCTCCATGGTGTACTCTCGCTGCCAATTTGCAAGAACTCCGAACTTTTTATGTTCCACCTGCAGCAATCGCATGCCATCAAATTCATCTTACATACAGAAGCTAACAAAATCCCATCAAGAGAAAATAAAAATAATTATACCACTCCAGTTTCATGGTTAACACAAGTAATGTTGATTCGTGAATGAAAACGAACACTTGGTGGCTTTTCTGGGTAATCTTTATCACAAAACAGCTTTAATTGATAAATCCGACCTTCATGTACAGTCTGGTACCCAAAAAAACGAAAAAACAGAAGTAATTAACCATGCAATCTATCCAACCAGGTAAGATATCAAAAAAAGAATACATAAGCAGCAATACTATCTCTCTTTGTGACATAGGTTTTAGCTTCTAGAAAATCTCCATAGACAAATGCAGAAATTCCAACATAAAAAATTTTATTTACAATGTTTCCAAGACACTGACCAAACTTTATTTTATGTATAGACAGCATAAGAACAGACTTTTCAATATCTGCCCATGAGTAAGAAATTTTTCTTTCTTCATTCATGGTATAACACATGCCAAATGCCAATCCTCCATTAACAAGGATAAAGGCGGCTGAATATAACATTGGGTGTTGCAATGAGAAAGAGTAATATGGAACTCTTCGATTGTGACTCTCCATCCTTTGCAATCCCAAAAAAACCAAATATTGAGGCCTAAGTTAATAAACAAACTACATTCCTTTCCCTTTCGAGTGAAGGCCAGGAGATCATGCACTAGACATCAAGGTACAAGACCTGTTGTGTAAAGTCAAAAGTGTGGTCACTGATGTAATGTTTCATCTAGTGGATCATGGAACAATTTCAAAACAGAGATCATTTATCAAAAAAGTGAAGATATAATTACATTGTGAGGACCGATAATGGTGCCAGTCCAAGAGCGCATGTAAATGTCATCTCCATCATCCATTCCATAGCTGACAGTGCCATCTCCAATACCTTTTTCCCCACATTCAAGTTCCTCTAACAATCTGAAGTTCCGAGGAACTGCACAAAAAAGTCTAATACTTAGTAACACCAATATAATCAACATAGCTCAAATTTGGATGAAACCGCTGCAAGGTTACATAAAATCTCATTAATACTAATCAAACATCGTGAACACCTATTTATCTTTCACAAAAATTTCCAACTAAGCACTTGAGGATGTAATCACCCAACTGCAAATATTATGACATCTACAGTACAAGAAGACGTCACCCACTACAACTACAGCTTGCAGTGTAAAGGTGAAAAAGAGATATTCAACAGAAAGATGCAATAGCCCTACAAAACATGACATACAGGAGAACGCTTCAAACGAAGAGACTCAGAAAGTGAATTATCCGAAATCAAATAAACACACAGTCATATTAAGTGCATGTATAAATTACATGTTATTTTCATATGGTGGCTAATAGGCCCATGTTTTATAGGCATGTATTACTCAGAAGTATGTGTAAAGTCACCCAAAGTCAAAGGAACAAGTCGCCATCATGCTTCATTATTGAACTACAATATATCAAGCTAGCGAAAAACTGTTTGCTCCCAAAGAATTAAGTCCAAAATCTAAATAAGCAGGATATATGAAAACTTCAAACACATTCAAACGAATATTAAGATCATCTACAAGTTACATGATCTTCCCACATGATGGCTAGAAGGGCCCATCTTATATGGGCATGTATTGGCCGGCCACCTACATAAGTATGGGTAAAGTCTTCCAAAGTCAATAGGAACAGGTTACAAGTCAACATAAAGTTTCATTTCGAAGCTCAAAGATATCAAATTAGTGAGAACCCTTTGCTCCCAAAGAATGAATTTGAAATCTAAATACACAGCATTATATATATAATGAATCAGTGTTGTTAGAGGCGCACTGAGGCGCGCCTCGAGGCGAGGGGCTCACGAGGCGATCGCCGATGCGCATCTAACTGGTCGAGGCGAGGCGACTCCAGCGAGGCGACATGAGGCGCAGCGAGGCGCAGTGAGGCGCGTGCATCATGATTTTACGATTTTTTCATCAGTTTTTTTACTCTTTTTTTTCCCAAATCTGTTTTTTTTTCATCTTTTTTCTATTTTTTCATTTTCTTTATTACGATTCTTTCTTTTACATTTATGTTTTTTTTTTTCTTTTATAGTTCTGTTTTATTTTTCTTTTTTACTTTTTTCAGTTCTGTTTCTTTCCTTTTTTCATTTTCTTTATTTATAATTCTTTATTTTACATTTGTATTTCTTTTGTCTTTTACAGTTCTTTTTTTTTTTGAACTTTTTTTAGCTCTGTTTCTTTCTTCATCTTTCTTCTTTATTTTTTACATTTTCTTTATCTACGATTCTTTCTTTTTTATTTTCTTTATTAACGATTTTTTTTTCAGTTATATTTTTTCAGCAGATGTTTTTTTAATACTTGTTTTTCATTTTCTTGAACTTGAACTATGCATATTTTTTATTACGCTTGTTTTTATTATTTTCTTGAATTTGAAGTTTTGAAGTGTGCATATTTTGTCAAGTATTATGAATTATACAAGTAGAAGTAATATAAAAGTAGGGTATATGTCAAAATATTATTATCTATTTATTATTATTTTTTTAAATTTACAAGTTAATGATGCATATATTACAAATTTAAAATTATTATTAATAAACGTGCGCCTCGTGTCTGTGAGGCGTGCGCCTCGCACCCCTCGCCTCGCGCCTCGCTTTTCTGGCTCTGATCGCCTCGGTGCGCCTCTCGCCTTTAACAATCTTGTAATGAATGTAGATGCACAATAAGTAGCAACCTAATCAGCACATGCCAGCACCATAACTTCCAAATTTCATTAAGCATCACATACAAGATTTCATTGTAACTAGTTACCAAAAATTGAAATCATCACTACAACATTGAAATAACCAAAGTTTATATAAATGATTTTTTTTCATCTAATTAAAAGTTTAATTCAGGAAACGAAACAAGAAGCCCTTATCGATATATAATATTCAAAAGCACAATAATTACGAATTAATTCTAACTAACAATCAAACCAAGCAACCCAGATTCATATATACAAAACAAATTTTCATGAAACAACACAAAGCCCCAAAAAACAGATACAAAATTAGAATCACGACCCATCTGTGAATTAGACAAAAAAGAACAAAACCTGATACAACTAACGCAACAAAATGATATAATCAATCAAAGGGTATGAACAGATTGACGAAAAAAGACAAGATTAGAGAAGGAAAAAAGAAAAAAAGAACAGACCCACGACACTGGATTCTCCTGAGCCAAGCGTCATGGTTGCGATTTTGATGGTGGGTCAGCTGAGATCTGGGATAGAGAGAGGAGAGAGAAAGGGGTCGGAGGAAGTGAAGACTGAAGAGAATCTTTTGAGGAAAAGAAATGAACGCAAAGACGAGACAAAAGAGGTGAAATTGAAATGATGCGGATTGATGAGTTCCATTTGGGAATAAAATAAATTGGAATTGCACTACTAACAACTCGGTCCCTGAATTTTGCATTTCTGAAATAAGGACGTTGTATGCCCATTTTACCAAATAAGTCTCTATTTTTTAGGGGTGTTCGCGGTGCAGTTCGGGGCGGTTTTTTTATTTTTTACTTCAAACCGCGCGGGTTGGCGGTTTGGGAAATTAGAAAAGAAACCGCAAATTTGATAAGGAAAACCGCGGCAGTTCTGGTTGGCGGTTTAGCGGTTTGGGCGGTTCGGGTCGGCGGTTTGGATTATAAATTTTTTAAGAAAATTTTGTGTGTTTTCACATTATAATTGAAGAAAAAATTACATAATTTTCATTTATTCATTACATATTGTTATATGATCATTAAATATCTTAATTTTCATAGTTAAAGAAGAAGAAAATTATAAAATAATATTTAATTTGAACGCGGGTCGGCGGTTTAGGCGGTTCGGGTCGCGGTTCGAGTCAAAATTTGCGGTTTGGGCGGTTCGCGGTTTGACATGGGTCAAAACCGCACACCGACCCGAAATTTACAGTTCGATTCGGTGCGGTTCAAAATCATTTTTAATATTTTTTCAAACAGCGCAGTTCGTTTCGGTGCGGTTCGGTGCGGTTCACGGTTTGACCCGAAATTGTGTTCACCCCTACTATTTTTTATCAGGTAACGGGTAACCTGTTAACATCTTTAAGAAACCTAAAAATTTATATCATATCTTAAATATAAGGAGAGAAATATCAAATATGTTTTTTTTTCTCTCCAAATAATATATCATATATTTATCTTACATCAACTTTCGGTAATCATATTCTCTATATTTAGATAGAAAAAATATCTTACACGCAAATCGAGACTAACAACTTATAATTAAATATTATTTATATATTTTTTAAGATTATCATTCCATTTGTTGAAATAAATTTAAAATACATTTGTAATAAAATATATAATATTTTATATTAAATATGAGATACGTTCAAGGATTGTTGGAAAAAATTCTCCTACATGACTCCGTAAATTAAAAGTGATGTTATTTTCTAATAAATGTAAGGACCCATGTAGGGAGTTTGGTTGATATGGGTGTCATAAAAGCCAAGCCTAGCAACCCGAAAATATTTTATGGCCCGAGCTTGGTTTTTACTAATAAAAAATATATTTTTTGATTATGTAAATTAATTTTAATTCAAAATACATATATTTATAACTAAATTTTTAAGATCCAAACACAAAAATACTAAAAACATTGAAATTCGTATTTTTTCATTTTTAAGTATTAAAAATTTAGTTATTTTTTTATTTAAAAATATTCATCCTTTAAAAAGCTCGGCCCAAGCCGAGCCCCGTTGGGCTCAGGCCCGGTCTGACCCCGTTGCCACTTCTACTTGTTGGAGATAGTATAAGGACTTAGACCATCTTCAATAATGTTTCTTACATGACTACCTATTATAGTTTGTCGAAAATCCTAAAAATATTTATGAATAAAAAATCAGGTTAGGATTCGAAAAGAAAAAATCATCTCGAATCTTGAATTTTAACCTAAAAATCTCGAATATCAATTGAAATCCGAGAATTAACACCATTTAGTCTGAGATTCCAAACGATTTGTCATCTCGATTCAAAAAAATAGTTGAAATTCAGAACAGTTGTTATTATAATTGTACAAAATATCCCAATTGTCAATGATAATAATAATAATAATAATAATAATAATAATAATAATAATAATAATAATAATAATAATAATAATAATAATTTATAAAACAATTTATTGTGAGAATTAGATTAAATTTTTAATTTTATAAATTTTCCGTTTATAAAATTGCATTCCCAAGAGGTAGTTCTTGCACAAGAAGTTGTCTGACGACCATGTCTCAACTCGCAGTTGTTTGGCTGTTTCCATTTCTCCCTCCACAGGACCCGGAGGATCTTCTTTGAGATATTTAGCGAACTGCAGTGTTTTCAGGTAGAACAACATTTTGCTATGCTATTGTTTGAAGTTTGCTCCACCAAACTTATATGGTTTCTCTCTATGAGCGACTGGTACTGTGATATTTCCATTAGCCATGTGTAACTAGAAATGAAACAGTAATCAATAAGTCTATAAAAGACAAATCACTCAATGATCAACTGTATGATCTTGTTTATGTGTTACACTAAGAGTCCACTTGTTGTTATCTTGGCCAACAATACCAAATAACACAAGTCCTTAAATTTATGACTAAGGTTTTTTATGATATGTGAATAAAGGAAGATTCCCAAAGGACGAGGGGTCCGGTGTAACCACTTAATTCCTTACCCACTTAGGCTTTTATCGTCTTTTTGACAGAATTTCCTTAATCACTTTCTCAATAGAATATATTAGGCGTTCAATCTTAGTGTTATACTTCAATTCACAAGTACAATAATTTTCGAATATATGTGTGTAACTATTTATATAAACTCAAACAAGCTTGGATGGAATTGCTTGTGTATAATTACACTTTTAACTTTCAACCAAGTATGTAACAAACAAGTAATTTTCAACTTTATCACATTATAGACTAGGTATATGTTTGTAATAATTGAATTTCCTAATATTAACTTAAACCAATAGTACCAAGTTTATAATGATTTTACTAAGTTAATATATATATATATATATTATATATATATATATATATATATATATATATCTATATATATATATATATTCTATAATACCAAATTACATAGCTATAACATGTATATCATATGAAAATTATCAAGATAATATAGATTGATATAAGTCTATATTATTATTTTAAATCAAAAAATTCCAAGATTGGCTTGCGTTAGTGTCACGTTCGTTCAGCTGTTCGAACGAAGCTTTCCAGTGAGTTCACGTTCGTGCAGCATTTCGAAACGCTTTTGAACGAAACTTTCCAGATGACTTACGTTCGAGTTGCGTTTGAAGATGCGTTCGAACGAACCTTTCCAGATGACTGATGTTCGAGTGGCGTTTGAATACGCGTTCAAACGAAACTGTGAAATATATGATTTTTTGCCTATACGTTCATCAGGTGTTTGAAAGCCCTTACGTAATTTTCATGTACGAAGTACATTTTCTGGGAAGAAGAACACTAAAACATGCAAAAACAAATTTAACAACACATGTAATTTAATAAGTTCTTAAGTTTGTTATTTCTAATGTGTTATTAATCAATTTTAACATACATCATTCAAATAAATTTTCACTACTTACAAGCAATAGAACATAAATAATGAGACTTAGAAAAATCTGAAATGGTTGAAGAATATTGAAATTAGAACCAAATCGAGTTTCCTTTATCCTTAAAAACTTATTAGGTCTTCCTCGATGCTCTACAGATTTCTTGTGGCTAACGTTTTCCCACGATTATTTGGGTGTTCTTGTGGAAGGGACACTCATTTCTTCAAGAATTTGAACTTAAGGAAGAATTGTGAAAACTCTCTCTACACTTTAGACTCTTTAGAATGAATGAATTTTTGAATTATTAAAAATGAACACAATGTCTCATTTTTATAGGCATGGAATGGTGCCTTGTGGGCACCCTTTAGTTTAGGGTGTAACTCTCCTAAGAGTTATATCCATTCCTAATATCATTTGAAGCCCAGAGATACATACATTCATTTTAAAGGATATGTCTCTTCATTTTTGTGTCTTTCCAATAAGACTATTCTTAATGGACATGTTTCTCATACATTTTTACTATATATATTATAGAATTTTTCTATAATTTGACCAGCCTTGATGACACTCTCGTCTGGGACGAAGTCCATACGGCGTTCGCGCTCCTCCTCTTGAAGCTTCAAATATATGTCGCGAATCGGACCCTTCTGGATCCATAACACTATTCTTAATGGACATGTCTCTCATACATTTTTACTATATATATATTATAGAATTTTTCTATAATTTGACCAGCCTTGATGACACTCTCGTCTGGGACGAAGTCCATACGGCGTTCGCGCTCCTCCTCTTGAAGCTTCAAATAGATGTCGCGAATCGGACCCTTCTGGATCTGTTTTATCAAGTGGGTCTAGAAGCCGACGATCTTGTTACACAATCATTTTGATGGAATGATGGCTACTTCCTCGAGGATCTTCTTGTTCATGTGGAAATCGAGGGTCATGCGTGAGTAGTAGCGCTCGATCACTTGGCGTGAAGATTTCTTCACTGTCTTTGTACGGACGCGACCCATTTGTGAGATTGAGAATGACAAAGCTCTGTGCCTGCGTATGCTTGTGTTGCGTTTGAGGGTTAGGGTTTTTGGGGATAAGGGTACTCTAATACTGGAAAAATTATATTATGTTTCGGGTGTATATGTCATCTCTCGCACAACAGTTTTGGGACCCAACTGTTGTGAGAGAGATGACATATACACCCGAAACATGATATATTATCTCATAATACTGAAGCGTCCTCCAGTGACTCGTAGACCATTAGAAAAAAAAATTGAAAAGAATTTTTTCCCTCTAATTTTGAGTTATGAATCTTTATATGTATTTTGAAAATCAAACATGTTGGTTGAATTGGCCAAATAAAGGATTACGGCCCGGTTAAACATTAAAAATCGATAAAAATTGATCAAAATCGGTGAAGCGGATCAGTTCTTAATTGTTCTGTAAAACCAACACCCATTAAATTTTTAAATCACTAAATTGATCACTGGTCCGATTTTAGAACACTAACATTTCTTATATATAGGGCGTACGTGCTTTAATATATGCAGTTTTAGAAATATAAGATTTAAGCCTTATAATTTTTTAAAAAAAAACTATATACCAGTTTTAATTTATATAATAATTTTTTATTAATTGAGTTACTTTTAATCTAATTTTGAAATAAGCGTTCATTATTTTGGATAATTTAGGTAAAAAAATCATGTGAATTAGGATATGGCTTTAGCGTTGAGTGAAATTTTATGGTGAGTTTTTTTATAAATTATGATACATAATTATTAAATAAAAATTTACAAGTAATTAAATTTTAAATATACATTACTATACATACATATGTGCAAGATTATATAATGAATTGAGATTGTAGTTAAGTGGTTACTTTTATAAATTTCTCAAATATAATGAAATATTGCAATGTTCTAATTCAATTAGTCAAATATAGTATGCTTTGGTGGGTATGGCTCTACTCCAAAATCTTGGCAAAAAAGATCTCAAATTAGCTAGTTTAGGGATTCATACGTTAAAGTAGTAATGTAATTAAAACATTGATTCAATAAAGAAAAAAAAATTCATCTTTTTTTTTTTTATTTTAACGAGGATAAATTAAAATTATTTTATGAATAAATAAGACTTTTTATTTATTTTATATCATATTTTAATAAGTTTTCAGATTCAAAAGGACAATTTGGTTCCATCACTACTTAAAAAGGACATCATAAACATCTTTCCCCGGCTATATGGAATTTTTAGAGAAGTGGTCTCTGTTTTATTAAGCATTGAGTGATACACGTGAAACTACAATAACAATTTCTCACAGATAAGGAAAAATCTTGTAATATAAAAAACGTGATTAAGAAGAATCTGGGTACTGAAACATTTGGAACGAAGGATTGACAATGGTGAAACCTCCATCAATGAAAAGATTGTGTCCACTCACATACTTGGCCTCATCACTTGCCAAATAAAGAGCAGCATTTGCAATATCTTCAGCCTTTAAAGTCACCCCCTTAAGGTTAGCTACTGAGTTCAAATAAGCCTCCAGTTCCTCATCTGTAAGCCCAACAAAACTTGTAGCCAAAGGTGTTGCAAGAGCATAAGGTGACAAGCAATTCACTCTAATCCCAAATTGCCCCAATTCAACAGCAGTATTTTTTGTTAGCCCCGAAACAGCGTGCTTTGCGCAGCAATACGCGTGTGAGGCAGCAGCAGCAACTCTCGAGCTTACGCTAGCAGTTGAAATAATGCTGCCACAGCGAGCTGGAATCATGACACGAGCAGCGTGCTTGATGCCTAAGAAAACTCCGGTGACATTAACACCGAGGACACGTTCGAACTCTGCCTTTTCGTTGTCTATTATACAGGACTTGTTCTCACCAATTATGCCCGCGTTGTTGAACATTATGTCTAGCTTGCCATGATCTGCAATGGTTTGATCAATGGCATTTTTGATGTGGGATTCGTCTGTGACATTGCAATGGACATAGGATGAGCTTGATGTGCCTATGGTTTCGACAACTGAATGGCCTAATTCATCCTGAATATCTGCAATCACAACTTTGGCCCCTTGCTGGGCAAATATTTTAGCAGTGCTAGCACCAATTCCACTAGCTCCTCCTGTAATGAAGGCAACCTTGCCCTCTAGCCTACACAAATTTAATTCAATGTCAATAATGAAATTTCTTCTTAGTGGAAACTTCAATGATCTCATTATCTCTAGACTCTAACTTAACTTGTTGGGTAAAATTCAATGCTCTACTCTTACTCTTATATATGTATTGGTACTCTTTTTTTTTTTACCATATACATATGTAATACACCTGGGTTCTATTGAGAGTCTAAATATATGTACTTGTAGCATAATCGGGAAGTTTACCGACTATCGACCATCGCTTCGAATTCTGCGGCTACCAGTGACGCGATCATAGTTTATACACACCCGAGATATATCTATTCATAATTAATATTCGAGGACATATATCTATTCTTATATGGAAGGTGATTTAAAATGATTTCCATATTGAGGGCCTCAATTCACCGCTAAGTGTATATAGATAGTTTATATATATATATAAATGGTTTGAAATTATCAAAAACACCATATTATTTTGGTAAATTAATCATTCCTAAGTTTCAAAAAAAAAAAAAAAAAACCTATGGCCTATGGTCAAAAAAAGAATTAGTTGAATTTCAATTTTTTTTTTTTTTTAAAAAAAAAAAAAATCTATTTTACCTCTAAAATCATACTTATAACATTAGAAAGATGATGGTGAATGTATAAATCATTTATGTTTATAATAATTAAATAAAAATGTGTCATAAGCATCATAATTAAGCTGCGTGGATTTGGATCAATCGATAAATACAATGAAAATCAAAGCAAAAATTAAATTACCTTCTTGTGATTACAGAGATAACAGCTGAGCCAGAGCTAGCCATTTGCACAGAGAGAGAGAGCAGATAGTTTATCAATTTAGAAAACCAATACCCTTCTGTTTATTATAAGCAATGGCTAAATTATTGAGGTGTCTTCTCGTCAATCAATTATAAGAAAAAGAAAATGATCTTTAATTGTTTATTATAAATTTGATCTTTCCAATGTAAATATAATTGAATGTTAATTGAATCTTTAACTGTGCATTAATATTAAAACACACGTAATAAACGATTATGAAAAGCTTTGCACAGTTCAACACTGATTCCAAATTCCTTTCTATTACGCGATCATTAAGATAATTGCTACAAGTATCACTTCACTTTTGTTATATAGACATTTAAAATTTGTTCATGTATATCATTAAATGTTATTTTGATTTACAATATCTATTATTAGGCGACTTAAATAAATGAATTTTGACATAAACATTTAAGTCGAAAATTTAAGTTGAAATACCACAATCATATATATAATATGTGATTACAGACAAAAGCATAAAGCTGGGAATCCCTCCAAACATTCAAAGGAATAATTTGTTTAGTTTACTAGAGAATTAATAAATTATTATATATGGACAAGCAAGTGTAACATTATTATTAGTACATGCATTAATTTGATAAGTTTTTTAGTAATTAATCACAAAACAAAAACGTCATTGTTTGTTCATCTATCAATATTTTGTAGTAAACGGTCAATGAATATGATTTGTTGCTTAGCATAATCAAAACTCTCTTTGTCCATAAAAGCCGTTGCGGTGTAGGGTTCAGGATCTCACCTTGAGATTTTGGGTTCGAATCCAGGGAATACGTTTCTTGTAAGAGTTTGTGATAGCCATAGGTTTTATCTGCTACACTTAAACCCAAAAGGAATGGTTTGGTAACGATTTCAAAAATAATAATAGTAATAATCAAAACTCATTTAAAGATTTAATTATTAACAAAATTTATATATTATTAGTTGATAAATGTATTATCAACAACTTAGCAGAAAAGTACTAGTAATGTTATGATGTCAAACGATTTATTAATATCATTATTTTTTGAAACATTTGTGAATGTGATGTGAAATGTTGGAAAATTATAAAATACAACGGATGTATCATGTTATACATGTAATAATTTAATAATAATTTACCACGTATATTAACGTACTAAAAAATATTAAATAAATGATAATTAAATTATACATATCGTTTATTTATCAGTTACTATTACCCCGTTATCTATACATCTATTGTATTAAAAAATTACCCTTTATGTTGAACCATTTTCTTGTGTTTTATTCCTTAAAAAGATAAAATCTTTTAGGATAATAGTAGGAATTGTTTGTTTTAGCTACTATTTTTACTGACAAAGACAGTCTATTTGATATTGCTATTTGAGAAGGAAATGGAAGGGGAGCATTAATAGCAAGATCAATTGTTAAATGCATGCATAAAAAGAGACTAAACAGGTTTGGTTGGTATAATTTTTTAATAAAATTTCTTTAGTAGAGTTTTTAGAGAAAATTATTAACTTGAAAAATAATAGTTGTGTGATTGTAAATGAGAGATAAATTTTTTAAAGTGATGTTATGAAAGAAATTAAATAATTTTACGAAATCTCAGTTTCTCTTATACATAATATTCCGTATCATTTTTTTTAAATACTTATAATGTATCAGTATAAATCATACAAGGGAAATGACTCACTATACATCATTTAGATTTCAATTTTTTTGCTCTCCCTTAATTTTTGTTGTGAGTTTTTATTCAATTAGTTATTGGACGGGTAACAAATATGTAATATTAATATTCATTTCTATCCAATATCTATTGCGGATGCATAATTTCGGATCAATAACATATCGATCCATTAAATTCTAGATATTGGATATTTTTTGAACGGATATACAAAAAAAAAATTAAAAAAAAAAAACTGTCGAAATTGCCATCCTAATAATTATCTTCATATAACTCCATTGATGTTCTGGTTTACTTTTTCCTTTACTCGAAGTTGGGTCGACCCATATTAAAGAAAACTGGTATGCCATTGGGCTTTCCGCTGGATCAGGCCCATCTGAAAATAGAATCCACAGTTGTTATTAATTAACAAAAAAAGTGAAACGCTGCGCAATTAGGGACAAAACAAAAGTTGCCTTGTTCATCAAAAATAATTTTTTAATCTACTAACAGAAAGTAACTGATGCTATTTTTGACACCCAAATTTTACAAAAAATATCTCTAATGGTAATGGCTCGTCTCTATCTTTTGATTATCATATCAACGATATTTACATGCCACGCTACAGGGATTATGAAGGAGACTCGGTCAGACTCAGAGGGGCTGAGTTCGTTGACTCGGGAGCTGTTGGACTCAGCGAGGGAGCCTGAGTTCTTCGAGTGGATGAAGAGGATTAGGAGGAGAATACACGAGAATCCGGAGTTGGGTTTTGAGGAGTACGAGACGAGTCAACTCGTAAGATTGGAGCTTGACTCACTTGGGATTGAGTATTCGTGGCCGATTGCTAAGACCGGGATCGTGGCTTCAGTTGGGTCGGGGATTGAACCGTGGTTCGGTCTTAGAGCTGACATGGACGCCCTTCCACTTCAGGTTTCACTTAAACTCAAACACTTTTGACTTCTTTTCAACAAAAAATTTTTCTTTTTAAATTCCATAAGTTATAAGTTTAGCCGAAATTAATTGATAGTAAGACTTTTACAAAATAATATTATTTTAACCAGGTTAGGTTTAGATTTGTAGATTTGAATTGAGAAAATTGAAGTCGTCAAGAACATTTTTTTTCCATAATATTATGAATTTTAAATGTTTTTTTTTTTTTTTTGTAATTGATTAATTATTAATTTATATTTTCATTGGTACCTTAAGGATTCGGGGAAAAAAATTATTATCTTGATTCTTATGCATTTAGTGAGATTATTAATTTATCACATAGGCCAGTGACGAAAAATACAAAAGTAGATGAAAATTTTAGAAATATGGTGTGCAGTGGCGGAGCTGATTGGATTGGAGACCTGTCCTCATTCAATCCGAAAAATTATTAAAATATATCGTATTAATGAAAGAATAAGTTGTAAATAAGATAATTTTTATTTATCTGTATTAAAATGAAGAGTATTCACCACTTTTTGTGCAAATCAATTTTTTTCTCCGCTGAATTAATTTTCCCTAGTAACAACATTCAAGTCCTCAGTCATAAAGGTGGTTCCGCCCCTGGGCTCAAGTCAGGACCAGAAATTTTATTATTTAATAAAGTTATTCATTTATCGAACATTCATTTATCAAGGTTTTACTGTATTGATGAAATAATAATACTGTCTGTTTAATTTTATTCAACATTGCTATTTGAGAAGGAGATGGTAGAGTGGGAACATAAGAGCAAGAAGGACGGTAAGATGCATGCTTGTGGCCATGATGTTCATACAACAATGCTACTTGGAGCAGTGAGGCTACTTAAACACAGGAGAGACAGATTGAAGGTAACTTCATAGCCACGCAAACTCTTTAGGACAAAGATGAGAAATTCAGAAATTGATTTGCGGAAATTTCATTTCCTAGGGCACTGTTAAGTTTGTCTTTCAACCTGGGGAAGAAGGTTATGGTGGCGCATACCATATGATAAAAGAGGGTGCTGTCGATAAGTTTCAGGGCATGTTTGGATTACATATTTCTCCAGTGTTGCCCACTGGTACAATTGGCTCAAGACCCGGTCCTATACTAGCTGGTGCCGCTAGGTTTGTAGCCGTGATTAAAGGAAAAGGTGGGCATGCCGCTAGGCCCCAAGATACTAGAGATCCTGTTCTTGCAGTATCCTTTGCGATCCTCACACTCCAACAGTTAGTTTCGAGAGAGACAGATCCTCTTGAGGCCAGGGTAACATTCGTCCCAATTTTATCTGTCAGCTTGAATATCAGCATTCCATAAGTTTGTCATTATCTGCCTGCATGTACACTTGTATGCCTACACAGGTAGTCACAGTCGGGTTCGTTGATGCGGGCCAAGCAGGAAATGTAATCCCAGAGACTGTGAGATTCGGAGGCACCTTTCGGAGCTTGACTACAGAAGGTCTTTCATATCTTCAGCAAAGAATCAAAGAGGTAAAACTATTTGAGATTGCATATGAATGAAAGACGGAAATTTTCATGAAATTCTGCATGAGTTCAATATGATGATTTACTTCAAAAGTAAATTTTTAACCTAGACAAAATATCAGATAATGATAGCATATGTATACTGGGTAACACCAAAAGTATTTTCTGAAGGTTAAATTTTTTTGAGATGCTTTGATAATATGTTCAAAAGCGGTAGTGAAATAGCACTACCATGACCCTTAGTGATAAATCTTGCGAAAAGAGTGAAATAACTGAAAGTGTAGACTCCCTTTCATAGCATTTTGGTTAACAGGTCATAGAAATGCAAGCAGCAGTTCATCAGTGTAGCGCCACAATAGACTTCATGGAGGAGAAGATGAGGCATTACCCGGCAACTGTAAATGACGAAAAAATGTACGAGCACGCCACGAGGGTCGGAGCCACCATGCTTGGGGAGACGAACGTGCACCTTACTCCAGTTGAGATGGGAGCGGAGGACTTCAGCTTCTACACGCAAAGGATGCCAGCGGCACATTATTATGTCGGGACAAGGAATGAAACACTTAAGCCGTACATACGACTGCACTCACCGTACTTAGTTGTTGATGAGGATGTCCTCCCTATTGGAGCAGCTCTTCATGCTGCTGTAGCCATCTCTTACTTGGACAACCTTGTTGAAACTCAATAGGGACATCAGACATGGTATCATCATATTAGATATTTTGTTCTTGTGAAAAAAAAAAAATTGAATGTGAGACAGATTGTTCCTTGTTATTATATAAACTATCTAGAAATAAATAAAACAAAATAAAATAAAATAATTAACAAATAATCACTAGTAAATGCTCTAATCGTCCCTCGCGGCTCTCTTTTTAATTATGCTACTGAAGAAAAGTGAAACCAATAAAAGTATGACTCATTATGAGGAGAACAAGGGGTGTAATAATTAGTATATTTCTGGGGTTAGTATGGTAAGATTCTTCATATAAGTTAGATAATTTAATTGAAAATAGGTTGCAAATCATTCGAATTGTGATTAATCGAAAATAATTGGGATTAATTTGAAATTAAATGGGAATTAGGAAATTGGTATTTTACATAATTGAAAATAAAAATAAAAATTCAAATTTCATTGTTCAATATCCTCTAAAAATCAATAAAAATCATTACGATGAAAACATGTTAAACAATTTAATGCTACGTTTGGTTGGAAATAATAGAATGTGAGTCAAGAGAATGAGTTTAAGAGACGTTCATTCATTTATTTGGTTGAATTTTAAAGAGGTTTATGAGTGTGAGCTTCGACTCCTTATTCTCCCCATGTAGTAATAAACAATTCTCATCATATAGGTGGTATTACTGTTACCACCTTGGGAAAATAATATAATTATTGAAAATTACCAAATAAATATTGACTTGATTAAGTTTTAACCGTTAGATATAATTTATTTTAATCGTTGGATCAATTAATTATAATAACAAGTACTGTATTTTTTATTTTATTATTATTTTTTTTTAACTTTAGTTGCATTGTGGGGGATTTTTAGCCATCTATGTGAGTCAAATTACCAAACCAATGACAAATAATATTGTGTATTGATAATTCGTAATAATGTTCCAAATTAATAATAAAAGGGTCAAAAATTTATCTGATAGGTAATTTTTTTTTTTAAATGTTGTATTGTTATGTAAATTAAATAATTTTGTTAATTGTGTCAAGTTTAATGATGGGTTTGTGTTTTGTTTCGTCAATGGTTTGCTAAAAATGCAATCTTGTAATTCTTTTATGTAAAGGCATTCAATTATTAGATGATTAATCTCAATTTTATTGTTTGGAATTACCAGAAATTATTGATTTAAGCTTGCATAGCACATAGGTAATTTGACAAATTACTGGTTCTACATGGTAGATTCCTGAAACAATGGTTTGAAAACTTTAGTATTGATGGCCATGTTGATTTATATGTATCCTAAATTGATAATCCGTCGGGCTAGACTAGGATTTGCCTATCATGGTATCAGAAATCATCTGGCTCATCTGAATTCCGTATTGAACAGTACGAGATCATGTTTTTTTAAGTAATAAATTGGGGCACATCATGGATTTGGAATGAAAAATCGTTACCGAATTCTTCATTTGAGATAAAAAAATCATCTGAATCCTATATTAAACAATACGAAATCAGAATTTTTTAAGCAATGAGTTGTGACACATAATAGATTCAGGATGAAAAATCGTCATCAAATTTTTCATTTGAGACAAAAAAATCTGAATCTTATACCGAATAGTTCGTGGTCAGAATTTTTTAAGCAATAAATTGGGACACATCATGAATTCAGGACCAAAAATCATCTTGAATACTAGTGTTGCTAATCGGGTAGTAACCCGACGCCTAGGCGCCCCCTAGAAAATTCCTCGAAAGCTTATCATCGTTAGCTTGTGCTATGATTACTGGTATTAGTGTGGGACCGATTGTGTGTTACTAGCTTAATTTGTGCTATGAAATTATTAGCTATTAAATACTTTAGTAATTGTGATAAGATAATTTTGTTAGGGTTGGTGCTCGGTGCGTCAATTTTATGTTTGCTTGGTGCGTCAATTTTATGTTGTATTTCCCTATAAATATTTATGTAAATATTTATTTTGAATAAAATAAACAATTTAATTAATATATCATCTTTCTTTATACGGTAAAGACGTAACAGACCTTAAAATGATTAGTTGTGATACAGTTGCAAAAGCGTCACAATTGACATTGAGTTGTATCATAACAATATCATTTTCAAGGTTTATACTGGTCAAAGTTTATATTACTTGGTTAGTAAGTAAACCCGGTGAGACTTGTACATGTCGTACAATGGGAACTAGGATTTCAATGGTTATTACTCAATGAACCATGAGTCTTGAAAACTCGTATAGATTTATACGTGTTTATATCGGATAAACAGTGAACGATTCACTGAAAATTCTTAATATATGGTACACCAACTTCAATAAGAATCTTTTCGGGTTAGGTAGTATAGTGATTCTTTGACTTAAGATGCCACTGTGGGTACATGAGTTATCCTCTACACTTTTATTAGGGGTGTTCGCGGTGCGGTTCTGGTCGGTTTTTTCGTTTTTCACTTCAAACCGCGCGGGTTGGCTATTTGGGAAATTAGAAACCGAAACCAAAAATTTGATAAGGAAAACCGCGACGGTTCGGGTTAGCGGTTTGAACGGTTCGGGTCAGTGGTTTGAATTATAATTTTTTTAAGGAAATTTTGTGTGTTTTCACATAATAATTGAAGAGAACAAATACCTAATTTTCATTTATATATTGCATATTGTCATATGATCATTAACTATTTTAAGTTAAAGAATAAGAAAAATATAAAATAATATCTAATTTGAACGTGGTTCGACGGTTTAGGCTGTTCAGGTAGCGGTTTGAGTCAAAATTTACGGTTTATGGCGGTTCGGGTAGCGATTGGATCAAAACCACACACCGACCCTAAATTTGCGGTTCGGTTTCGATTGACCCAAAATCATTTTTAATTTTTTTTAAACCGCATGATGTGGTTCGGGTTGGTGCGGTTCGGGTCGAGTTGCGGTTTGACCCGAAACCGTGATCACCCCTAACTTTGATGGCAGTCACATCACCGACCTATTTAGGTCAGACCTCCGTTTGTTCGTTGGGTGTTGACTGATTCTCAGGATATCA